>BMAU01014982.1:0-144493 GCA_019973935.1 Trichonephila clavipes
ACACCTGGAGGTATGGTTTGGGGCGCGATTTCGTATCATGAAGGTTCCAATTTGCTACCAATTGAGGGTAATCTCAATAGCAACAGGAACGTCCGTGAAATGCTCTCTACAGCCCGAAGTCGTTCCATTCTTTTAAGGAATCCCTGGAGCTATCTTTCAGCAGGATAATGCACACCAACATGTTGCAACGACTGTTCGATACTTTTTTTCATCGCAACGCATGCAACGTTTTCCTTGACCTGCATATTCGCCGGATGTGTCGTCTACTGAGCACGTATGGGATTTGGTTGATCGTCGTCTCGCTCGAGATCCGCATCCTGCAGCTTTAAAAGACGAAATTTTGTTGCGCATACAAGCAATATTGAATTCTCTTCCACAAGCAGACACTCAAAATCTGTTGGACTCCATGGCAGCACTTATTGCGACGCGTAATGGCTACACCAAATACTGATTCCGGACGTTTAATATTATTGTTTTGCTTTGAAAATTCTGTCATTTATTTGTAATAATACTAGTCGTTTGTGCATTAAATTTTATTTAATTCTGATAATTTGGTCATGGTGTTGTGATTCTACAAACAGGAATTTATATCACAATCAAAAATATTGAATTACTTTAAATCAAAAATTTAATAAAACTAATGAATTGGTCTCCTTTCTTTTGTTGTGTTGATTAGTTGTATTGTTAACTTTATTTCTTGAGACTCGAAAACGTCAAAACTAAAGTGTTTGATCAACAAAGAAAAAAAATAATTCTTCGGGGAGTGGATAAAGGCGTCAAGAAATTTTCCATGCAGTTTTTCTTTCTTTCTTGTTTTCACTTGATAGGTAAGATATATAAAACAAATACATATTAATTTACAAAAAAGTGTGGATTATTACTTTGTTTTAATATATAGTGTTTTTGAGTATAAAATATCTGTTTTATGTAGTTTTTTTTAAATAAAATTGAATGATGAATCTCTTTATAACGGATTTTCCTTGCAAAGAACTTTTTTAGGGATTTATTGACTTCGTTATATGGAGTTCGAACTGCAATTACACAATAATTAATTTAAACACTTTTATATAAAATATATTCACATGATTATTTCAATATGTGTGCATGAATTTATCATTAAATATACATTTTTTTTTTAAATTTAATATCAAGTTTATATAATATTTATCTTTTATACAAACTGGATGTAAATTATCAATGTAAGCATAATCAATACAAAATTATACTGAAGTGAAAATGAGTTTTATATTTTGGTGGTTAATATTTTACTGAAGAAATCAAATCTTCAAATCTTGTTCATTTTACATATCTTTTTGATTAATTAAATTGTCCCCAGTGCACAATTAGCCAATATTTTGTGAGAGAGAATAATAATTAAATAGTTAACTTACTTTTAATTCGCAAACTAATTAATCCGTCTAAATTCTTTCTCCTTGTAACCCACATTAAATCAGTGCTAGCTATTATAAGATTAAGTCCAATTTTATCAGATTGCATAAAATAAACTCGTTTTCTTTCCTATTTACTCTTTTTCAGTTTTTTTTATCTTGAATTTTCTCACTCTCTTGTGAAAGAAAAATGATGTGTACATAAAAATAAATGATGTAACTCAATTAAAGCTTTCCCAAATTTACATAAACCTTATTTCGGAATATCAGCATAAGTTAGATGAGAAAAAAAATTGAATCATACTGAAAGAAGTACCATGAATATTAATAAATAACATAAAATTAAGATTAAAAGGGGGCCAAAATTCCATGTTTATGTTAAATAAAATATATATTTAATTCTAAATTCTGATGTAAAAGATAACTTTGGAAAGCATTACCACAACTCGAAAAATAAAGTACAAGATAATGTCAACTACTTATGAAGATTTAGTTCATTAAAATGGGAAATCAGTGTAATGATAATTATATTAACAATTCTTTTAAATATATATCAACATAAAAAATAAATGTGAATAAATTTTCTCTCTAAATGTTTAGAGTTAGTAGCAAAATGTTAACTTAAGTTCAGGGATTAAGTATTGTGTTATTCAATATTTTCCCTTTTGCAAAATATTAAGATTCGAGTCTCGGTGGTAAAGGATGGTAAGTATTGCTCTTTTTACTCATATTCTTCGGTTGCAAATGCTGGATCAAGAGATTCAGAAAAAGTTTTCCCTTTTCTGTGGAGATACATTCTCTATATGAATCGCTTGATATAATAAATGGGATTCAGAGACAATCCATCCCCTCTTTTTTCCAGGGGAAAAGTCTTTCTCGGAATCGCTTAAAACAGCATTTTAGATTCAGACAGTACGTCTTTCTTTTTCTAAATAAAACGTCCGTCTCTGAGAATCTTCTATTACTATCGCTTGAAACAGCTGTTGAGATTCAGAGTATTCGTCCTTCTTTCTTTGGGAAAATTGCCCGTCTCTGAATCGCTTATTACTATCGCTAGAAACAACTATTGAGATTCAGACAGTGCGTCCTTCTTTTTCTGGGAAAAACATCTGTCTGTAAATCGCTTAGTACTATAGCTTGAAACAGCTGTTGTGATTCGGAGTATATTCATCCTTCTTTTTCTTGAAAAACCATCTGTCTCCAAAATCGCTTATTACTATCACTTGAAACAGCTGTTGAGATTCAGAGTATTCATCCTTCTTTTTCTGAGAAAAAGCACCTGTCTCTAAATTGCTTAGTAAATGAGCTAGTTCTAAGACCGCAACTTTAAGAAAATGCCTATTTATTATTTAATATATATTATACATTTTCATTAACGTTACACTTAGAAATAACATAAGGGCAATTGAAAAACAAGACTTTTTTTTTTTTTACATAGTGAAGTGACAAGAACAACATTTAAACTAGTCATAAGGAAACTATCAAAAATTGAGTAACAAGTTTTGATCCATAACTAAATTAGAATAGATCTGTTAGGTAAAAGAATGTATTATTTTCTTGGGCAGTTTATTTAATTGGCGAAAAATAAGTGTTTTAGATGCATTTCTAAAATTTGATATGAAATTTTAATAAGTCTTCGTGCTAGAAGTAGGTTTTGTTTTCTAAAACTGGAATCTGCTACAAATATTCATAATGTATAATTAAAACGAATTAAAAGAGCAACACTGAATGCTTAGTATTCCGACCCATTAACACAATTCTTCCACTTAGAAACTTGTTTTCATTCGTTTGTGTAACATTTTGAAGTATTTGTTGTAATTGTGTTTATTTTAAAATCCTATATTTGTTGCCAAAATTAATCTTTATTTTTTGCCTCTTAAGAATCCTGTTCAAGTCACTTTTTAAAGGAAATTTTGATTACTCTTCTTTAAAAAAAATGTTTCTTTCTTATATTTTATAATTCTATCATATATAAGTTTAAATCAATAAACACTTGTTTGGAATATTATGGAAACTCAATCTTTTAGAATATATATGGAACTCCTACTAAATCTTTATTAAGGTAATATTCAAAATAAGTTTAATTTCTTTCCAAAATATTATTATTAAAATAACTATTAACAAAAATATATACAGTCGAATCTCTATATAACGAACATCTGTATTACGGATTTTTCTGTATAACGAACTTTTTCCTGGAACCTTGAACATTTCACGATTTTCTTCTTAAAATAACCTCTCTATAGCGAAGTGCAATTTCTATATAACGAACTTTATCTTTTGTGATTCAATTTTTACTCTCCCTTTTTTTTTTTTTTTTTGAATTATTTCTGAAAATATTTTAAGTTACTCTCTCTCTTTAAGAAGTCTCAGGGTTGTTAAATTTTTTTAGCGGTCTGAAAATATAAACAATTTTCAAACAGGTATAATTATTTTAAATATATATTAAATAATTCGAATCTTGTACACCTTATTTATAAATGAATGGGGCTTCAGAAAAGTATAAAATGTTTAAAATATCATCATACTTTTAAAAGTGATAAGCATATGAAAATAAGAAACTTTTTGATAAGAAATATTTATTAAGTTTTACGTCACGCATGCTATTTTCTAAAATAGTAGCTTTAATTACTAGCTATAAGTTGATTTTTAAAGATAAATGTATTTTTATTACACTGTAGCTACTAAATAGAATAATAATTTACATATCTTAATAAATAAAAAAAATACATTTTTAAAAAATATTTAAAAAATTGCAATATTTTACAAATATTCTGAAATACAAAGACATATAATACTAAAATTAGGTAGGGTTTAAAGAGTATGTGATGCATTTTATAATTCAGTAAAGATTTATACATTAGAGGCGGCTATTTAAGAATATAGCGTGCGCAACGCAAAAAATACTTAATATTTATTATAAAATTTTCATATGCTTATGATTTTTAAAATTATGATTATAATTTAAACATTTTATACTTTTCGGAAGCCCTATTCCTATATAAATAATGGGTAAAAGATTCGAATCATATAATTTAAATTTAAAAGAATTATACCTGTTTGAAAATCGTTTATATTTTCAGAACTTAGAGAAATTTAACACCCCTGAGACTTCTAAACACATTTTATGGTGATCATAAACCTTGAACTCGTTCGATTAAATCCTAACTCGCCGAGAGCAATAGAGTTCTGGACGTTTCCTCCAAGAAGTGCAACTTTTAACTCCCATTGCCCAGTCACTAGAAACATCTTCGACGTCGCTTTCACACTCAGTGGACTTGTCCCATGTCCCCGTGCTCTAATAATAAAATAATGTATGTTTAATATTTATTGTAAACTTTAAACTATAAAATGTTCTTAAAATTCAATTAATCTAGTATAAAACTATTTTCCTAATATTGAAAATACAGTTCGACATACTTTTTTCTTGTTTTCCTTGCAGTTTTTCTTTCTTTTTTCATGGGTAAGATATATAAAATAAACATATATTAATTTTAAAAAAAAGTATGAATAATTACTTTTTTAATATACACTGTTTATGAATTTAAAATAAGTTTTATGTTGTTTATAAAGTATATTAAAAGATAAACCTCCATGTAACGAATTTTCCGTATAACGAACTTCTTCTCGGGATTTAGCGACTTCGTTATATAAAAGCCCGATTGTATTTGCATCGCTATATATATGTATTAATAGGTTCGTTGTAAACTGATTCTAAAATTAATTCCGATTGCATCTATAGACAGTATGAAATTAACCGAGTCTTCTTTCATGAAGCACTTTTGTTTTTCAGTAGTAAGAAAAATCTGCATCCAGCGCATCTTAGACAGTTGGTGGAGACAATCCACAATACTCCACCAGACGCAGTGCATATTTTCATGGATGGAAGTAGATTTGATAGTGGCAACACTGGTAGTTTGTGTTGTCATCAAAAACCTAAACGTCATTACAAAAATTAAAAGGCGTAATCCAAACAATTGTTCGGTGTTTAAATATGAACTGATTGCCATAAACGCGGCTCTGGAACACATGATTTCCATCAAGGGCACAAGGGATATATGGATATTCCCAGATAGTAAGAGCTCGGTACAATACTTAAGCAATTGGCGAAGCATCGGTGACAGAATTGGCCTGAATATCATTGATAATGTGAAGACTTGTCCCACCTAAAATGACATACATCTCTAATGGATCCTCTCCCATGTAGACCTTCACTTTAATGACATGGCCGATGAATTGGCCAAGTAGGTATCCAGTGATCCTATAGACTACAGTTACTTACTAACATATTATTAAATCTACTGAAAGGTAAAGACCGACAACAGCAGGAATTAGAAGACACCACCTAGTCATGATTGGTATCAACAAAATTGTCCTGGGGCTACCCTGGAACTAAAAGTCGATAAGAAACTACAGACAACTATTACTAGACTAAGCAGTGGTCATACCCGTGGACTAACAATTGTTCAAGATCAAAAGACTTTCCCTATTTGCCTGAATTGCAATGTTAACTAGGCTTCATCGCATCATTTGCTGTCTTGTATAGGGCTTGAGAAAAACTTTATCTTGGAGAATCCAACGATGGTGTATGATTTTCTATTGATGAATGGTCTTCTGGACTTTCTGGTCTAGCTTTGTTCAGCGGAATAAGTAACAACAGCACCAACATAAAATTAACCCAATAAGTAAATTGAATAAAAATCTGCCTCTATTTTATTTAACATATTCATTATTTTTTAAAATGAATGCAATCATTTTAAAAAGGTACGTCCTTCCAGTATCCTTCCTTTCCACAATGTGACCCGCGATCCAAATAAGTTGTCCACCCCTGGTCAATGGAATTTCACGGGGCATCCTATACATTCTGCTGCCAACGAGTGAGAAGCCTGCTACTGTTTCACCCTACACAATCATAATTTACGCAACCCTTTACAAAACTAAATGGATGGATAGTGCTGCTGCTCGGCTTTGTCTCATCCATTTCTCACTACTTTCAGGAAAATAAATTCTGTGGTGAGGTTTGGGAAAGTTAATGGTTGCGTAAGAGTTAAGAAAATGCTTAATTCATCTATTTATGTCACAGCTATTAAATACAATGTATTTACATTTTAAATGGAAGTTATTCATACTATTTATTATTTCATTTCTGCAGAATATATCCTTCTGGAGGCAACTAGTCTATGGAGACAAACACAACCGATCTCTGTAGTGTTTCAAAATAGACTCCTTCCACTCTATTGGAGTGGAGTGGTTCGTTTCTGACTCCTGGAATTACGCTCTGGGTTTCGCCTCGCACTTGTGTCCAGCTGTTAGGTCTTCCATGGCCATCCATTGATGGAGCAATATCAGTGGAAAATACCCCACAATATTTATGGGTGCTGTGATACCCCCTGAACTGGGGGTATACTCTCTTCCTCATCCACGCAACCTATGTATGAGGGAATGAAAGATTGACTACTAATACCATCCATAGTTAAAATTAGTTTATTATGATCTCAATTTATATTTAGCAAAGCAACACTAGTCTAGGAGGCTTATGATCAGGAGTGATGAGACCCAAACTGTAACTCTAACAAATAGCGCAATAAACCACCGAATCTATATCTATAGATGATTTTCTAACTTACTAGAATCCGCTCTAGTATTCAAGCTTAATCTAAACAATCTTACCGCTATTTTCTAGGCTAACAGCTATAGTCCTTATATCGTCAATCTAATCTTCGATCCAACTTGACTCGGCTAAGGGATAATCTTCTGGTCTCGGATCCACTTAGAAATAGACTTCACTAGGACTATTAGACCGATTCATAAAACTCATAGAACTCTCTTAAACTCTTCTCCTAGAACTTCACCTGGAGTTTCTGGAACTCCACGCGAATACTAACGCTCCAATATATACAATTCCTAATTTGCATAACCGCGTTCTTGGTTGGAAATAATTGCCATTCTAGCCCCAAAGATATCACAAGAAGATTATTAATAGAAGTACCGTAAAACCCTGTCACAGTGCACTTGTGGATGTGAACTGTGTCAGGCTATGTGTACTAGAAAGCTAATTTGTCAGCTATTGGGGGGAAAACGTTACACCGTTTAACGAGAGTGTGTTATTTTCCAACATCGGTAACTAAGTTGCACAAGTCTGCTAAAAATTTTACATATCATGTTATCGGTAAAATACCTTCTGTTTCGTTATTTATTCAGGATGCTTAATGTAATTAATGGTTAATTACAAGTAGCTGTAGTTAAAATGTATGAATTTATACGGACAAAAGTTTATATGAGCATTATTAAAGGAGCTTAAGAGGACTTGTTATCCCAAAAATCACAGACCTATCGTTTTTTATTATTTTCATTTAATCTTATTATTTGTATTATTATCTTTCGATTGATGTATCACTTGTGCATGTCGTAAAGTTAGAAGTTGAATAAAACTTCATTTGAAAACAAATTAGAAAATTCAGCCACGTCCCCTTTTTAGAAAAAAAAGCTAAAAGAAGCGTTTTGATAAAATAAATCTATTTTATAAAGAGAAATAATAACATTAAAAAAGAATGTGTAATATATAAAGCAGAATATTTCCGAGGCAATACATACAATCATTTTTTTTTCTTTTTGAAATGTGTGCATGTAACATTTTTAAATAAAGGCATTTTATATTAATAATTTTATAATTTCAGTTTTTATTCCTGATATATTTTTCATACAAATGAAATACTTTAATATTTTAAGAAGAAAAATAGCTAGAATTTCTGTCGTGACAGAAAAAAAAAGATTTTTTTCACGTTTTTCTTGAATTTTCTTGTGCAATTAGAACTTTCTAAAAGTTGATCATTTATAAAACTGTGTGGGTTGAAAAAATATGAAAATGCCATTATTTTAAAGAAAACTACTAAAAGTATAACTAATATCTTAAAGTGGTATTTTAAGTTTAATTAAGCTTATAATAATTATTTTTTCAGAATTATAAGCTTTAAAGTGGTTTTTCTCAGTTTGTGTTTTTCGAAACCTTAGTGCATTCAAAATGCTACTCCTTCGACAATTATTTACCAATCACTTCCATTTTTCCCTTTGTGTTAAAAATGATGCATACAATAAAATTAAGGATCCGTTTTACTATAAACTGAATACATTTTTTAAAAAAAAACATGTAAGCCATGTTAGCTTTTTCGTTGATTTTTAGCCTGTATATCAACATATTATTTTTTTCTCAAAAACGAATAAAGTTATTGTAAAATCGATCCCTAAAGTTGTTAAGAACATCCATAAGAATATTATTAAAAAAATTCAGATCAAAAAATTATTTTTTACAAAAGGAGTAGGATTTTAAAATTTTCCAAATTTTCTTCAATTAATTTAAAATTTAAAATTGTGTGAATAATATGTGAAAAATTTCATCTCGTATCATTTTCTTGAATAGAAACATTGTATAAAATGCTAAAATATAATTTTTAAATACATAAATAAAGAAAGTTACTCAAAGGGTACCAAGTCTTCTTAATGTAAGAAATGCTGCTTATGTGTAATTAGTAAGTTTATAATATTGGAATAAAAAAGTTTTAACTTTGTGCAGATTTGTTGATTAATTAAAAATAAAGTAAACGTTAAAATAATTTCTTAGGAACTAAGTAATTTTGCCGAATCTAAGAATTAAATCAATTTCATCTTGAGGCATTTCAAAATCTTCACAGAAAACGTGAGGTATACAAAATAAACATAAACATTTATAAATCTTAAGTCTACTGGCTTAGCTGGCTCTGAAGGGGCCCTGTATCAAAATTCAGTCGGGGCCCTTTTTTAGATATGAGGGCCTTGTTATTGGGACGGTTGTTACACATGTTGGGGCTCCTGTAGCTTGGGACTGTAGTTACACATGTTGGGGCCCCTGTAGCTTGGGAGCCTAGTATCATTAATACGGCTGATACGGCGATAACTACGTCCCTGCTTAAATCATTTGTACTGCATTCTGTATAACATATTAAGCTTTAATGGCGGTTGGCCGTTATTGTTCGTTAGGAGGAAGAAGTATTCTTAATTGCATCAAGGAACATTTTTAAGAATATTGACTACGTTCTGAAACGTGATTTTAAAAGAGCATATAAATGAATAATACGAGTATGGTTGGTATTTAATGTCACTTGAATTAGAATATAGCGATAAAATTGCTTTAAGAATATTACTGCAATAAAAAAATATTTAAATTCAATTTTTTGGCAAACAAAAAGAAGAAACAATGACATATTTCCGAAAGTTCTCCTTTAATGGAGAATTATTTTATAAGAAATCCTTCTTTTTTTAAATATTGTTTTGTCTGTTTATTGTTAATACCTCTCTACCTGACCGGATATACGATTTTTGAAAAATTACCATTACTTTCAGTGTTGCCATCAATAAAAATAATAAACAATGTTTTTATTTAAATATTTTTCAACACTAGCATATATGTTAAATATGAATCAACCCACTTGTATGTTACCGATGTCAAAAATCCTCTCTCAGATTTTCTAATAGAGTCTTAAGTAAACAAAGGTAAAATATTACTTGTAATGTAAGAAGTTTTTATAAAAGAAGAACTTTTTGAAAGTAAGTTATCATTTCTTCATTTTTTGCCGAAAAATTGATTTTAATTAATTGTTTATTGCAATAAAATTCTTAAAGCAATTTTATGTGTATGTTCAAATTCTGGGGTAACTCTAAATATCAGATAAAATATTCATTTACACACTTTTTCAAAATCACAGTTCCGAACGTATCTAGATAACTTAAATACTAAATCAAACAGGGCAATTTACGTTTCTTTTGTTATTAGTGAACTGTTTAACACCTTAAATGGTTTACCCTAATACCGTACGAGCTACCGAAAACTGGCCACCACCGGTTTGCCCGTACATTGTATGGGCAATGATATTTTCTGCTATCTTATCTTTGCACATATTTTTAATTCTTATAGTAACATTATTAGTGCTATTGTTTTTAAGAAACATAGTTTATCTAGGGTAATGAAATACTTCTCATCCAGCAATTTCTTTGTAGTGAAGGAGAACATTTTTCATTGAATTCAGGAATTTCGTTTCTTGAAAACATTCAATAAAGAGAAAAGATTGGCAAGGTAGTGTGCAATTTGTTGTTTGAAAAGAAATGCAAATGGAAACATAATCCAAAAAGAGCGATAGTATTTCTGTCTCCAACGCAATGTAAGACTTAACAGTATACCATGCTTCAAATTGTGTGTGCATATACACTGGTGTGCAAAAATTAAGAACGAGACGGTTTTTTCCAATATAACTTTGTACAAAAGCATTCCAAATCAACACATTTAATACCGTAAGATCCCCAATACGTAAGGACATGTGTAATGTAAGCAACACTTACTAAAAGAGAAATCAGGATAAAAAGAAGCTTGATTGAAAAAGTAGTACGGAGCGCAATGCGACTGAAGGCCGAAACATCCCTGTGATGGGTGTCCAGCAAGAAACATCCGGTCTTTAGTAGGGGATATGATCTCCCCTGACTGCTAGGCAGGTTTCACAGCGTCTGCCCATGCTGGGAATGAGAGTGTCAATGAGTTGTTGAGGCATTGCTGCCCAAGAAATTGTCTCCAAAGTCGTGAAACGATGCTGTGATCAATTCCGAACTCTGCAGCCACACTTGTCACACTGCAGCCTTCTTGCAACTTCCCAATGATTCGACCTCGGGTAAAAGCATCCAGATGTCGTCTAACAGATTGATTATTCGCCATTTCTCGCTGAGGCAGCAACTCGGTGTGATTTTAACTGCTATACGGCGTGCAATCTCTTTGCCAGAAATACTGATCTTACACCGACAACATGCTTTATACTACTCAGACACTCCCCCATTACGTCTACCTGCATATCTGCGCATGTGCTAACGTACATCACCTTACTTAATCTCCTGATTGGTCTTTCTGTTCGCTCTGCCTCTTCGTTCAGCTGATATGCTAATTTTTCGACTTCGTCCTTAATTTTTGCACACCAGTGTATATATGAACACACACAAATTCCATAACCATTCAAAAAAGAGGTATAAACATGAAATGTTTTGCAAGTATGAGAGAAATTATTTTACGATACATGAACCATTTTTCCTAGTATAACTTGTTTACTTACTAAAAGCAAACTTTTAAGGGTTTGGGGTTCCTCATTTATAAATGTAAAAATAGTGTGTGTAATTTAAAATTAAGCTAAACTTCTTCAATTTTCGCATTTTATGAAGTATTATGCAATAAAAAATGTTCCTTTTTGGAAAATGTTAGGCAAAAAAATTGACCCCACTTAAGAGGTACCTTTTTTTTTAATATATATATATATATCTTGTTATAAATTTATAATCGTTATATATATATATCTTGTTCAAATTTCCAATCGTTAATAAAATATTTTCTATTCATCCATTCAAGTTCAAAGGCATTTTTTTTAAACTTGTAGTGGATAACACTTGATGTTAATGCAGTTTTTTCAAATATTAATTCATTATTTAATTTAATTGATGAATAAACAGTAAAAAACAAAGTAATAGCCAACACCATATATAAGACCGCTCGTTGTGTCCCTGTAGTGTAATGGGTAGCGCGTTAGACTTCTAATCCAAAGGTAGTGGGTTCGAATTCCACCTGGCATGGCCTAATCTGCTGATAATGTGATTTCTTCTTACTATACAATTTTATCGGAATAATTAAATTTAAAAAAATGAAAAAATCACAACAAAGAAAAATAATAAATTATCCAACACCATATATAAAAAGGAAAAATACCTTTTTCGTCACTGTAGCACAATAATTATCGCGTTCGGCTTCTAATCCAAAGATCGGGGGGTCTAATCCCTAGTTGGTCTAATCATTGAGATGACCTAATTTTTGTGAATGTGAATTATTTTTACTATACAATCTTTTTGGAAATATTAAATTTAATCAATGAATAAATAGTAACAAGCAGAAATATATTAGTTTCAACACCATTTGTAGAAAAGGAAAATGGACAATTGCAGGAAACATCACTTACTATTTTGCCAATTAATACAGTGATTCTATCATATGTATATACACATTAATATTAATTCTAATTATGTAATAAAAATTAACTAAAATAAAATTTTCCTTTGTTGACCTAAATAGGAATTTACTTTTTTTTACATTACTTGTGAAGAGTTGAATCGGTAGAGTAAAGACAAAAATCTTTTACAAAATGAAATATGTAGAAACAACTGCAACTTTCCTAAACTTGAACAAATATCCTAAATTGGAAAATTAAATGACTTTATGATCAAATTCAATTAATTAATCCAAACAATACATTAAATTTAGAATAAAGTGACTTAAACTTATTCCCCTCCCCAAAATTACTCCTCCCACCGCCTACAGTGATAGTTTCATTTTATCGTCTGCGTACTCCTTTGTGAAAAGCAATTTAACGAGCCATTTTGAGTCTGATATCTCAATGAACACAAAATCATTGCTCTCCATAACAGTCTTTAAGTCATTCTAGTTCAGATGGAATGCAAACATCAACACCCAATCCACTTAATCGAGAATGCGTGCCGACATAATCTATACTTAACTACGTCCGGTTTGACACCAAATAACGAAGGGCTTCGTTGATACTCCTGCTTCCTTCATGGGCAATCTTCCCAGATTTTGATTAGTTTGCTAGCCTACGCGTATTCGTCAAGGTCCCTTGCACAGGCTAATCCCAATTGTTGTAAACAACACAGAAATATAGCTCCGACTAATTGCCCAATAGATGAGAATTTATTCAAGGCTTTAGCCAATTCCTTAAATTTAGTCTCCCCAAAAGCGTAATAGTGGCATCGTATAATTTTAAGCATACTTCAAGAGACTAAACGCTGGCGGAATATACATCTTTCTTGAAGATTATTCCGGTCTATTTGGGAGGCTGTCAAAAGGACCACACAAACGTGAGTGGGTAACTTTGTAGAAATAAATGGTTGTAATTGAGAATGGGAGGTTTTGACTTTAATAATAATAATAATGGTGGGGTGCGGGCTTTAATGTTGTAATTGTTGTTATTAAGCGCTTGGGTGGTACTGCGTGTGTCGGGGTTACACAAATGTTGGGGAGGAAAAGATTTAAGTTTCGTGCATTTTTAAGAAGTTTCTTCCAAAAAAGTGGAAAAAAAATTTAAAATGAAACATGATCTGTTTTCGCAATTCTAAAGCGAAATTTTTCCTTCTAAAAAGAGTAAAGATGCAGACAATGTTTAATATTATTTCTTTCCAATTTAAGATGTTCTGTTTTAATTCGCACGGATGGGACACCAATAAACACATGACAGGAATTATATCCTATGCATAAAAAGTTTATCTGTTAAAATGAAAGTGTTTAATTTAGAGCAGATTTTGATAATACATTGCAATAACTCTTCAAAAAATTATCAAAATACTATATGAAATATAAGAAACTTATTCCTTATTTTCTCTATGTATTCATTTATAGATAGTATATTTTTGTTTTTATTCAAAGTAGAATGTCAAATAATAATAATAATAATAAATTTATGTGTATTTGTATTGCTGAATCTTTATTGAAAGAAAAATAAGATAGCATTCTTTGTGCTGTAAGGTTTTTCTCAATGATCCGAATACACGGGTGAGACAAGATTGCATTTTCTGATTAAGAATTTAAAAAAAACAACGCTGGTCGTTTTTTTTCTGTCATTTACCTAAAATAGAAATAAAATTATCGTAAAATCCTGTGTGTAACGCTCACCTCTACTTTCAAGCTGCAATTTTTAATTTTTAGGTATATTCACCGTATAAGGCTCATCCCTATCTTTCGATATAAACCTAATGCTCTATGCAATGCTCTCATGTTTTGAACTCAATTTTTCGAGGTATTATCCCCAACACTTTAAAAACATAGTTTACTTCTAGAACCATAACCATTTAAGTTTATGAGGAATTTCATTTCTTTTAAATAAACAGTATTCAGATACATGTTGAAGTTTAATTTTTACATGCTCATTTTTTTTATTTTTAAAGCTATCACTTTTACACCCGGCGTATAATGCGCTCCCTTAAATATGGATCTTATTTTTTGTGTTAAAACTGCGCGTTATACGCCGGAGTTTACGGTAATCACACAAATTCTTAAAAGGCTCCACACCACTATGGTTTAAAATCCTTCGAGAGAAAATTATAGGGAATTATTACATATATATATATATATATATATATATATATATATATATATATACATAAGATAATTATTACATGTATTTAAATATACAAATATATGTAATAATTCCCTTTAATATCATTTTAATAACTTTTTATTTATTTGGTGCATTCCTACAGGACCCACGTTTACTTATTTAACTGCCTCACCCTCATACTCAGGTTTTAATTGTAATAGAATAGTAAGCTTGCGTCAGACACTATCGAGCGGTAGTTTTTGATCAGTCATAGATTCTGTTAGAAAAAGTCACGCGAAATTCACCGCCTACATTATAAAATAGCAGTCTTATTTTCCTTTCTCTCTTTGTCTTCATCATGTTTAAATAGTTGCTGCTCATATTTTATCTCTTGCTTGCTTTCTGTGATTTTATACCGCTAGATGCTATCAGGTTGTTTTTTACATATGTGAGTGGAATCGTCAATGAAAGTGTAATACCCAAATAACAAGATCATGGCTCAACAATTCAAAAGCTCAAGGACACAAATCACTTAATCATGAAATAAAACTAGCCGCCACCATTACACACGCACACACACACACACACACACACACATATATATATATATATATATATATATATATATATATATATATTACACTAAGTTGGTACTTTGCTTAAAAACGTAGGAATTAAAATTTGAATAAATAATTATAAGATTCATTGACATTTATAGTAAATTAATTTACAATATAAATCACCGTATTATCACTTATTAGGTATTTTTATTTTATTATATACTACTTTTATTAGTCATTTCTACCACTACACGTATTTCGACAATCCTTTCTCAAAATTTCTTAATGACTTTTGGTTCAATTATTACTACATAGCAAAAATGTCAATAAATCAGCTTGTTAATGTGTATCATAAGAAAATTAAGAACACTTTTCACTCAAAAAATACTTTTTAAAACACAGCATTCATTTACGAATTTCTACGTTTTGACCGCCAACTAATTTTAACCTGCCAATTTTATATAACTTACAGCTCTTTCGACATGCTAGGAAAGGTGATATGTTCGTAGGATATTTACCTTAATGTGACATTAAGATCATTTCACGAATCTTTATTTATTTATTTATTGTAAAGATGCTTAAGTACACGTTTTAACTCTTTTTTTTTATGAATTTATGATATATTGAAAATCTAAATTGTTTTTATTTCCTGATTCATTTATTAGGGTGTCTTTTTTTGAATTTTTTTACTAATCAACACGCATAGCGGTAATGTTGGAAACATCAACCCTATTTATTCTGTTCTAAGTTCGACATCTCTTCTTCATTCACTGGGGTCTCTTTTTTAATTTCTGTTTAATTCAGTTTCCCCTTTTTCTTAATATATAATACCGTAGTTTTCGGCGTACAACTCGAAATTTAGGGGGTGCATTATGAGCCTATTATAGAAATGATAGCTAATAAAATAAAAAGAGATGAGCATTAAAAAAATTAACCTTCTACATATGTCACAATATTGTTCAATTAAAAGAAATGATATTTCTTATTAACTGGAAGGGGCGTAGTTCTAGAATTATACGCTTTTTTTTCAAAAGCTTAGAATAATACCTCTAATAAATGGCTTTGTTATACAGTGAATATACCTTGTAGCTGAAAAATGCAGCTTGAATGTATAGGTGTGCGTTATGCGCCAGACTTTACGGTATTTTTTGTGTTTTTTGTATTTTATTTCTGTTATTTATTCTTTTATGCTTTTAGATGAGTAGAAATATATATATATGTGTGTGTGTGTTTTCTTCAACAAATATGAAATTACTCATTACAAGTTACTCATTATAATATTTTCTAATTTCTATTAACCTTATGCAGCTTATGTAAGAATGTACAGTCAATTTTTGTAGTTTTTCTATAAAAAAGTTCTTTATGAAGTTTTATACGAAAAATTTAAATTTGTTTCTTTTTTGGAGAAGCCCTGTTTTATGTAATATTTCCCATTAATTTGTGCAAAAACATACATGTATATGTATGTATATATATATGCATATGTTATGCATAAACAGGTTTATTTTTAATAATTTAACAAGCGTTCTGATCATCATTGTGTGCCCAAGTTTTCATTTCAATGTATATCATTCTGATTTAAATTATAAAATGTGTTCGTTGTTTAACGATAAGGCACAGCTAACAATAAGCGCAAGCTTCCATTAGAAACTCTCACCATTCCATAAAATAAATTGTCTAACCAAACGTCACTTCCTGACGTCAATGAAAGCTTCAAAATACATCACGTGACCTTTAAAGCGAGCCTTCTTCACTTCAGTTTAGTTAAACACGAACTAAATTTCCGTCACAGTTCCAGTGTGTGTATCTGGCGTGAATGAAGTTAATTTTAGACAGGATAGGTTAGTCTACGCTAAGGCCAGAAACGTCTAGAGACGCTTGGAATCGTAGAAGGTACCGAATGAATAATTTAATAAAGATTTCTGCTTTCATACCCACTTGACTTTCCTGTTAATGTAGGAAATCCTTCTCTCATTTGAAGTTGAAATGAAATTCAGAAGCAAGTTTAGTGTGTTTTCCAGAGGATAAAATATGAAATTGCTGTAGAGAAAATACTTGTCCTTCCGTATGATTACTCTATGAAACTTAAATCATATTCATATTAGGACGTTATATTTCTAATTATGTGTTATGTGAGAGGAAAATACATTATTAATGAATAAAATACATATTACACTATAAATGAAGGGAAAATACTAAACTATTTAAAGAATAAGCACATACTTCTAATATTATAATAGATAAGTAAATGTAAGCCTTTTGCTTATTCGAATGTTGGATGTTGGAATAAATATTTTCTTCCCTGGCAAAATTCAGGGTTCTTAGTTATGAAATGCATCCCATTTTTATTTTTTCAATTGTTTTAAGACATGGACATGTACGATCGGTACCACTTTTTGCTATCCACCTTTTAAAAGAAATTTTGAGAGAGAGAGATAATTTATTTTTATCTTTTTAAATTTCATATTACTACTTATATTTGAAGTGAGAAACTTAAATGTTGACCTTATTTATTCCGAAACAATATTACTTATGCTGCGGATTATTAATAGAATAACTTCATCAGTTTTAAGAGGAAACAGTCGTAATATGTTCATACTCATTAGGCAGCAATATACAGAAATTTACCACATATTGAAGATACTGTTTATGAAGTTATGAACGAACTATTGAAATTCATGGTATTTACATTTCTCAATTTATCTTATATATAAATAAACATACCTTTCTTGGGCATTTGTAAATATAAAACTTTTATGCGTCTAATTTCACATTCACTGAGAATACAGAAGACCGTATTGTAGAACTAATTTAACCATGTATATATATTTTAACTGCTTATTTAATCTGAATTGAGTTTTTTTCAATTTGTTAAAATTGATAAAGGAATCTCATATGAATAGTAAAAGAATATAAAAAAAAAGTTGGAATGAAAATAGATTCTAATAGATAGGAAATACTTGCATTTGGATTTCTACTTTTTGTCTTCCAATAAGTAATTCAACATCAGTGATAAACAAAATTTATTCTTATCCAATAATTGATAGAGTCTCCACTTGAAGCAATTACAGCCTTAATTTTCCTTTTCACAAGTGTTTAAATTATGGGCAGTGATATTTTCTTCATCTTGGTTGGGAAAATACATGTGAGCTATTTTACTGATCGTGGATGTCTGCTGCACCCCATAATTTCTCAATTCAACTCGCTCCAGAGATTTTCTATATGATTCAAGTCTGTAATCTGGGCAGACTAGTCAAGTTGTTTCACCCCATAGCCATCATACCAGTCCTTGGTGGACCTCGTAACGTGACGTGACGTTGTCATCCTGTAAGTAACAATTATCCAACCTTTAAAATTACCACTGGTAAGTAAGTATATTGTTGTCCAGAATAGTGGAGTAGGAGTCAGCGTTAAGCTTACCATGAATTGGGATCAAGGGTACCTGACCATACCGCGAAAAACATCCTCAAACCATAATTCCACATACAATAAACTTCACTGTAAGCACAAGGCAATATAGCAAAAGGCATTTTCTGGGTATTCGTCAAACACAGACTCTTCTATCCAACTGGGAGAGATTAAATCTTGAGTCATTACTTCAGAGGAGATGTTTCCAATCATCTTGAGTGCAATTTCGAAGTCCTTTGCACCACCTCAAACAAGCAGCGTGATGTTAGATTTGGTAATTAAAAGTTAAAGGGTGGCAGCACTACAGAGAAACCAATCAAATAGATTTTTAGAGGATGATATTTATTAATACAACAGTCCAGGATGCTCTTTGGAAATCGTGGAGAATATTGGATATCTATTCGAGGCAATTGTTCCAAATTTTTTTGAACAGAAGTAGTCGGTCTCTGTTGCTTAGTTGCGAGGGTCCGTCGGCTCTAAGCACATTCCGAAAATCACCTCTAACTTTCCACTTTATAATAACAAAAGATACTGTTCACGCTGTAATGATTAACTCACTAGATACATCCCCTAACGATCAGCCATTTCTAAAATATCCAACCGTTACGCAACTCTGAATTTTGTGACATCTTGCACGTGCCTGACGCCAATGCTGTTTCCTTCACGATGTTTAAGTACAGAAAGTGTGACGTAGATCAGGATGACTGATGTCTTCATTTGCATGGGCGTCCAAATACTTTTTGATTGATAGTATATCTATTACTGCAAATGAAGAAATCATTTTGGATGGATCTAGAGCAGTGATACTCAACTTGCAGCCCGGGGGCAGCATGCGACCCACTAGAGCTTTTTGTGTGGCTCGGGGTCCATTGCTCTGAAAAATTCCTTTATTTATAAAAATTTGGTGGGAAATTCTTTGTTAAGAAATCAATTATATAAATTTTGATTTTTGCTGTCAATGTCGCATGGCCTCGAATTGATGTTTTTTTTTCTGATTAGTGATAATAGACAAAAGTGAAGTAGTGACAATCTTATGAGTGAAACTAATTTTTAACTATCTTTCGTATCTTGTAAGAGAAAAATATTCGAAGAAAGTAATTTGTTTCAAGACGAATGGGAAAATGACTATTCTGTAGTGAAAAATAAGCATGGATCAGTAATTGTTCCACTCGAAAGTGTTGTATTTAAAAATTAACATTAAACTGGATTCATTCAATGACTCTTTTCTTCGGAGATCTCTTTCAAGATGTGATAAATAGGCGTTCTTGAATATTTTTGCAACAGCAAAAATGTGTTTTTTTAGTGGTAATGTCACAGCGGTGACAAAAGCACCCTATGGAATTTGTTTTATTGTTGGTAATCATATGAAACCGTTTGCTAATGCAGAAATTGTGAAGGAATGATTCTTAAACGCTTTCAATTTATAGAAAAAATTAAAGACAAAAATTTAAAAATAAAATGAAAAATAGTAATTAAAAAAAGCAAAATAGTGTAGTTTCCATATTTGGATTCAATTTTCAACAATTAAAATTTTCTATGGTATCTTGGTCTTAAAGCTCCCCCCCTCCCTCCATTAGTCCTCATGTTGTGGCCCGCGTAAAATAGCGTGAGGAAGAATCCTCGAGGATATGTGTTATATTTGTTTATGATTGTGCAACAATGCTCCTTATAAGTGTGAACTAAAACTATTTCAATAATACTTTTCTCGAAGAAATTCTAAATTTTACATTAAAATTGCTAACGTAATTTATTGTAAGATCATTGTAAGAACATATTCTTTTGGAGACAAGTTTATCCTTAGTAATGTGGTATTTTTGATGAATTTAATTTATGATAATGGAACAAATTTCGTTTGATAAAAATTATATCCTTTCTTGGTGTCTTGTAATGGCGGCTATACTCTAGAGCAGGGATGAACATTAAGTCGATCACGGTCGATCGGTGGACCGCCAAGACAATTTATAGGCTGACATCCTTTACTAATACCTAAGATGTGCAATAAAAGAAACATACTTATGGAATACCGAAGCCAATGAGATTGGTGAATCGGCTTTTCAAAATTGATGTGTGTGTTTACTTGAGCTAAGGACTCGATAAATGTGTAGACGACATATGTACCTTTATTGGAAGCACATGATAATGCTTAACATGTTCACTGCCACTGTAGGAAAAAAAAGATATCAATGCAATGTCCGCGGTATAAAGGAATTTTTTCCCCACACTCCAACCGAAGGAGAGAATGAGTGTTGATGATCAGCTCTTCTTGCGATAACACGGGGTTGGCTATTGAGACATCATCCCACACCTCGAACTTCCATGGAATTGGGTCTTGTGCTGGTGTTATGTCTTGTGATGGGGCGAGACTCACTAATGGACAAATTAAGTTCAAACATCAGTTTCAGATTCATGGGTTTACGTATGTTCTCTACAAGCTGCATTGAATACGACAACGGTCTAGCAGTCGATATCATAGTTGTTCAAGCATTCAACTTAGTAATTTTATGTTACTTGTGTTTTTGTAATAAAAATAACAATCTATCATACTTTAAAAGAAAAGTACAATGTCGGAAACAAGTGTTAAGAAAAGAAAACATATAATTTTAATGTAGGATATACACACATACGCTACTGGGTGGACCACGAAACCTTAAAAATTTCAGAAGTTGCCTGTATATTGGAAAACGTTTCCTAACCCCTGCTGTAGAGCATGGACTTCCGCATTTAACCATCAGTATGCTATCATCTGTACTCTTCTAGTGGATACTCTAGACCAGAGATAGCCAACTCATGGCAGGGTGGAGTTGCAAAAGTGGCACGTGATGACTTATTTAGAAATTTAACTAACTTAAAAAAGTAAAAATAATTACCAATTTGTTTTCACAATTTTATAGAAATGTTGTTCTCTCAGACAAAAAAACACTAAAAATCGGGATTAAAATATGTTCGTGAATAGATATTTTCTGTTAAGAACATAATGAAATAAACATTGCTTAAAACTAGCTCATATGCAACTGAAACAACTTAGATTTGTTGGAACTTTAAAGATCTGATCCGAATCCACACGCACACACAGATGACTTGACAGGAAAAAACTAAAAACTCAAAAGCCACATTCAGCACTGGATTTTTAATAATTATTCAGAATTAAATAATTCAAAATGGCTCATTTTTATTTTATGCCTAACTTAACTGACTGAACATGCAAAAGTTTATTGACAATAAAACCCAAGTTAGTAGTTTTGTCTTATTTATTACATTATTTCTTAATTTCGACTACGTAGACTTGCATTAAAAATGCACTATTTGCGTAAACAAAATCACATAAGCTTATAAGTATTTTATTTATCTTTTTCAATTTTTTTGTTTGATTGAAAACTTGGAAGTGATATATATATATATATATATATATATATATATATATATATATATATATATATATCAAATGTTGACCACAACTGTTCTAGACCAAAGACAATGACTATTAATCACCTTGACATTTGTACGGATATTGCAGACAGGCCTTGTAATTTTGAATCGCTATCTAGTGACGAGAACGGGATCTAAAATTATATCCAAATCTCCACACCACACTCAAGTGAGAACTTTGAATTTCCCGATGTGTGAGCAAAGTATACGTTGATTCTTCAGGGGCATCAGGACTCAAACTCATTGTTCCACAGAAATAGAGTAAGCGATCTTGACTACTCTGTATATGAGGTCATTTGAAATTGAAAGAGGAATTTCAGAGGAAGAATATATTACAATAATCTAGGTATAAATATTGAGTTATAGTTTCTTAATTTTTCCGTGATTTAATTATGATATCATGAAAAAAAATTAGACAGTTATGTATCTTTAAGACACACGATTCGGTTTATTCTAATTGAAATCTTTAAAAATGGAAGGAGAAATCTTTCGAAGTATTACTTCATGTTCGTAACCTAAAAATCTGTTCCTGTTAGTTAAGTATTCAATACAAAAACACAGTAGTTCTATAAAATTAAGAAATAACTAGATATTATCAAAATCTTTTATTTTGAATATACACTAGATATTTCTGTTGGTATCAAGTGTAAGGATTTCACTTTTCTGTAGAAGACTTACATGACGTCTTTATTGGAATACTAGAATTAAGTATAAATAATAAATAATAATCTATCAGTTTCTTCCAACTGTAATAATCTTTTCTTCCAATGATTTTGCATTGTACTTAATGTATAAAATCACTTATAATTATCAACCTTTTGCAGCTATTGAATTAAAAAAATATTTTAGGACTCATGTGAGCCAAAAATTTAAATTATTATTATTAATATTACATAGCTCTTTGTGATTACATTCCTAAAATTTGAGGAAAAAAGAATGGTGAGATTATATAATCACTAAATTTATAAAAAAGTACTTTAAATTAATCTATTTTGTTGAGTATGTTAGCAAACTAATAGTTATTCTATTTTATTAAGTTAACGATATTCTTCATAAGAAATTAAAGCTCACAAAACGAGAAAAATTGCACATTATTCAAACCTTAAGCTTATACTTTATTTCAAAAATTTTTCTCCACATTAGATTCCAGTTCAAAACAATATCAAACAGCTTTGCGAGATATTTTATAACTCCAAACTTATGACACTTATTTTAAAATTTGTTAATGTGTAATCAAAAATAGATATAAATGAGAAAATTTAATGAAAAAAAATAATTTTTTTAATAAATTTTTCCAATACTATTTACTGGTGAATTCTTAGAATTATTTTATTAAAGTGTCACATGATTTTTCGTGAATGAATATTAATGCGAAACCTTTTGCATTCCACTTTGCAAACCTAAATTTGTATTCAAACTTCAATTATTATCTACTGTCTATAAATGAAAAATATGTTTTTATTATACAACATTTTTTCATTAATTTATTTAGCACAGGATTAGAAAAAAATTAATATTTAATATATTACCATAAACATTTCTTTTTATTATACTTTTCAATGATTTAAGTAAGAGATAAAAAAAAGCTATAATATATGTGAGATACTGTTTTTAAATCTACCTTACTTTTAGAAATAAAATTTTTGATTTCTAATTAATGCATTAACTCGTGAAATAAAAGAAATGCATATTTATAAAACATTGAGTTTAATTTAAAAAGTATCGCCCACACAAGTGAAATTAATATCTATCGTAAAAGAAAGGGGTGTTTTCGTAGTTGCGGTATTTGTAACTATTTCGCATAGAATACTTGTTTTAAATTAATCTGTAAATGCAGAACTGTACTATATAAGATTTTTTAAAAAAAAATGGAACTGAATAAAAAACGCGTGTGAAATTGAAAAGAAATAAAGAGAGAGAGAGAGAGATAATTTGATTTTCATTAATCCAATGAGTAATACAAACAACTTTTTAAAAATATATATTTTAGAAATTTCTATTAACCTTAAAAGAAAATATTGCGTTTTATTTTCATTAAAAATTAGAAGGAAGGAAAAAGGGTATAATTTATAGTCTCCGAAACATAAAAAATTACCGCATTATAAGAAGTTTATAAAATTATAAATGAAGTAAATATTGCGCATAAATATATATATTTATTATTACTATTCTTGTAAGCATTATTTAAGGAAACTGGAGACACATTTTCAACTTTCTTTAAATTATGCTGTTTCACTCTTCCAATATTAAATCAATAATACAGAACCATAGACTCATTAAAAATCATTTCTTGTACTAGAACTGTGCTTCTCAAACTATCAATATTTACGACCGAGTATTCAACTCATAATTTTCCTCATACCCTCACCCTTAATGCAATAAAAATGTATGGAATTCAATATTACTTTACTTTGAAGCTATAACTACGATATGACTTCGACTTCTTAACTATCATTGGCGTATATAACATTAATTGTCCGGACTTATATATACGTCTTTCTGAAGTATAATCTTCTTTGTGCATTGTTATCAATAAAATTCTTCGGAAGGCTTTGGAATGCAATAAAAGTATGTTCACAGTGTTTGAGAAGGATTTACTTGCTTCAGAATATTTACTTATTTATTCCTTTTCTTCCCCCAATACATCTCATAGTGTACCTTCGTATTGCCTGTGTTGCGTAGCGTGCCTACGGTGGCATTAGGGAGCGAATCACGTGACTTTTAACTAGCAGTTAAGGGATTAATTATTAACAGTACAAATTATTAACAAAAGTGCTAATGTTTGTATACCAATTTATATATGGCAAGCCCATGGGGTCACTGTTAAGAGGACTTGGTACCCTAAAAATCACAAACCTATCGTTTTTTTATTTTCATTTAATCTTATTCTTTGCATTATTATCTTTTGATTGATATATCACTTGTGCATGTCGGAAAGTTAGAAGTTGACTAAAACTTCATTTGAAAACAAATTAGGCGATTCAGCCACGCCCCCTTTTTAGAAAAAAAAGCTAAAATATGCGTTATGATAAAAAAAAATATATTTTATAAATAGAAATAATAACTATAAAAAAGAATGTGTAGTATTAAAAGCAGAATATTTCCGAGACAATAAAATAATGTAATTTTTCTTCCTTGTGAAATGTGTGCATGAAAAATTTGTAAATTAAGGCATTTTATATTAATAATTTTATATAATTTCAGTTCTTATTCCTGATATATTTTTCATACAAATGTAATACTTTAATATTATAAGAAGAAAAACTGCTAAAATTTCTGTCATGACAGAAAAAAACTTTTTTTAACATTTTTCTGGAATTTTCATGGGCAATTAGTACTCTCTAAAGGTTGATCATTTATAAAATTGTGTGGGTTGAAAACATATGAAAATGCAATTATTTTAAAGAGAAACGTATAACTAATATCTTAAAGTGGTATTTTAAGTTTAATTAAGCTTGTAATAATTATTTTTTTCAGAATTATAAACTTTAAACCTGTTTTTCTCAGTTTGTGTTTTTCGAAACCTTAGTGCATTCAAAATGCTACTCCTTCGACAATTATTTACCAAACACTTCCATTTTTTTTCTTGATTGTTAAAATTAAAGCATGTAATAAAATTAGGGATCCGTTTTGCTATAAACTGAATACTTTTTTAAAAAAAATAAAAGGTAAGACATGTTGGCTTTTTCGTTGATTTTTAGCCTGTATATCAACATTTTATTTTATTTCTCGAAAACGAATGAAGTTATTCTAAAATCGATCCATAAAGTTGTTTAGATCATCCATAAGAGTATTATAGAAAAATTTCAGGTCAAAAAATTAATTTTTACAAAAGGAGTAGGATTTTAAAATTTTCCCAATTTTCTTCAAAAATTTAAAATTTTTAAAATTGTGTGAATAATATATGAAAATTTTCATCTGGTAACATTTTATTGAATAGAAACATTGTATAAAATGCTAAAATATAATTTTTAAATACGTAAATAAAGAAGTTTGCTCAAAGGGTGCCAAGTCCCCTTAATTATAAAATATATTCTTTACTTAGTATTGTTAAATAAATTATAAAATGCATCGTACAGTACTGATACATTTAAAAGTGTATTGTATCGATGTAAATGTGTATTTTATTTTTTACAACGCCAGAATACGTTTTTGCTTACTTTCAGTTGTGAAGATCCCCTTGGATCTCACTTTGAGAACGAGAATGATTTTGAGTCAAAGAAGAACCAGTAGCCATTTTAATGAATAACTTTCTTTATTTGGTTATCTTTCCCAAATAGAATCAAAGACTTTTAATAACAAATAATTTAAAATAGATATATGAGGTTTAAAAGGGGCTTTCCTTTATATTAACTTAAATATTAAATGATCCAATTAATTAACAATTAGAATATCGATCACGCAGAGATTACCACAATAAGATATCCCATAATTATATTCAATAATATTCTTACTTAACATTTAACTTTAATCTCACTCCTAATATAAAGCTTTAATGAGACTTTAATTATAAATCAATATTTACCACACTGAATCTCAACTCATCCTGAGATTAATTTATCCACCTAGAAATCTTCAATAATAAATCTCTAACTTCACTATTATATCTTCCTACTTCAATATCTCTCTCCTACTGCTTCTTACTTTGTTATTCCGTTTGACTTAAATACTTTATCTAATCTGCATATATATAATAAGGAATCCCTGTCCTCTTTTTGGAGCTGATTGGAAAAAGGTAGGGGAATTCAATTTCCCTAAAAAAGACGTCTCAGAAGGTTAGTGATAAAGTTCCGTATAGATTTGTCACACAGTAAATTAATAACTTTTTGTAAATAATCTTCTGTTTTTGACTTTTCAATATACTCGCGCCCCTTAAGCAGGGGCGACCCGCAGTTTGAGAAACATTTCTCCAGAAAGCTAAAAGAAAACCCAGCGATTTCAAATCAATATAATATAAATCAAATTTTTGAGTTACATTCAATATGTAAGTTTTAATATGTTTCATCTTATTCACTTAAAAAAATGTTTTAATAGTATTCTTGATAGCATTTTCATAATTTATTAGTAAAAAAACAAACTAAAGCTTAAAACTAAGATATTGGCTGTAACGCAAGCATTTATATGCATTTGAATTATGAATAGATACAATATTCCTGACTTGTGCCTTATAATAATTGGAATGAAAACTGTTTATATATCATGAATAATGATGATGGAAAGGAAAAGTGTCTCAAAGGTACATTAAACAATCTATTAAAGTTTGCTTTAAATAGAAAAAAGCGCGTGCCTAGTCTTTGAAAACAGTCTTAAACTCCATCGGTTTATCTTAATCACAGTAATCCTATTGTTTTTCCTCAAGAATCAAAAATTAGATTTTTGACGTCAATGGTATCTTATTCCCCATGGAAGGATGAAAATAGCACCGCATCTTACATATGAAAAAGGAGAGTGTTGTTCAATAATGGTCGTATCAGTTTTATTCTAAGCTATATGATTTGAAGAGACAGGCACAAAAATAGAAGTTAAAAAATAGCAAATGGTTTGTAATACATTGGTGTTTTTTGTAATGATAGATTTTATATTAAATGGAAAAAAATGGATAGCATAAATTAGACTCACACACACACAGAGATATATAAATATATGTATACACACCCACGTATATATGTGTGTGTGTGTTTGCAGAAGGATAGATTAGTAGTGCCTTGTTTACGCGATTATCATAGTTAATTATTGAAATTATCATAGTTGCATTGATGAGGTTGTTGACACATACTCTAATTTATTACACAATTAAACGCATATACAAATAAACCACATATTACAAATACAAGACGCACGTTACAACATGACGAAGGCAAAATAGGGCGGGATTTTCCAGAGAGTCTCAAAATTTTAAATAAAGCGGCACCGGAACTTAGAATTCTTGTGATTTCAGTGTACGGAAATTTTTATTGGTGGAAAAATATCGTAAGATATCATATTGATGGAAAGATATCTTAAGTGGCATACCTACAACCGTATCAATGATAGGTAGCCCTCACACCTCAAATGCCACAAAACGCATAAATAAAAACTCGTAAAATGTTAAGGGGCCCCTGAAGAGGGCCCCAGTGAATTTTTATACGCTTAGCCCCACTCAAGGCTAGCTAATACAGTGCGTACGATGGATTCTAATAAAATACTTTAAAAGCTCACCCACACATACACAAAACTGTCAATGTTTAAGAAACATAGTTATGATTTTTCTCGTCAGGTGGATGGGCAATAATTAATTATCTACGTGTGAGTCCTGAAGGGGTGTTGGAAACCTCTCTCTCTATATATACTTACAATGTTAAATTGGCTGTTTTTTCGATGTACCTTTTCTCAAAATCTGTTTCATGAACATGCTTGAAATTTTTCATACTATTAAAGTACATCTCTCTTATTATACTAAAATGAGCTTTTAGCTATTTTTGAATTTTTTAAGAAATTATGAAATATTTTATCAAACATTGCGAAATTTGACCCATTTTTTACTTAAAAAATTTGTAAAAATTAAATTTTTGAGTGTTTTAAAAAAAGCTCATTTTAGTATATGTTAGATATCATTATAAATAATTCATAAAAAATTTACATACCTGTGAACAGTAGTTTCTCAGAAAAGGTACATCGCGCATCAAAATTTACATTTTGAGATAAATTAATTTTAATGTATACAGTGAGACTTTTAATCGGCTGGGAAATAAAAAAATAAAATGCTCAATTTAAAATAAAAGATACATGTTTTGGTTCATATCAGTCGTTACACTATTAAGCAAAAACAAAGTAATTTGATTACAATTTTCACCATTAAAAAGGGGGTGGCCCAAATTCAACGATTATTTAAAAATACGTTTTAAGGGCTTCTAAATACCCTAGAGGTTCAAGTAAGGTATTTTTAGAAAGGTTAAAATCTATACAATTTGAAAATGTAAAAATCTCAAATTGTCAAAAAAATAAGATTTTAGCTTTTCAACACCCCTGAAAGATAAGTTAGCACAACGTTAAACATTAAAATGTAGTTTAAGGTGAAATTAAAGGGAGTTTTACGTATAACATGACTTGGGGTACTTCTAAGTTGACGTGTTTGTGATTGATAAAACTAATGAAAAGTGTAGCTATTTATGATATGACAGTTTATTCATAGGGATTCAACAAATCGTTCTGTACACCGAGCCATGACTAGACCGGAATCTTATTTCAAGCTCGAGCGTGAGAGAGGGCCGTTCGCCTACGAGGCTCGTGTAAGTCAGCCGAAGTCAAAGTAGTTACATGCGGGAGGTGGGTTGAGTTGTACTGGTTGGGAAGTTTACCTTAACCGACGTTTAAAGGGATGGGGGATTCATCATATATATATATATATATATATATATATATATATATATATATATATATATATATATATAATACTGCCAATAGCTCTGGTTAAATTATAAAGGGGATTGAAACTTTAAAAATAAATCTTCTTGAAGTTGTATTTTTAACTTTATACTTTATACACTGCTGGACAATTGCTAAGGACGGATAACACTATCATCCATAGCAACCACAAAATGAAAGGAAGCAAAATGTGGAAAATTAGAATAAGTGTGGGATATTAGTACGAAGAAGTATGAGTATGCAAATTTTTTTCCACGTCTGTTCATCACGTGATAGTGTTCATAAGAGCTTTAAAGGTTTTGACGCGTGTGGACAGTTGTTGTTTCAAGTCAAAGTTTTACAGGAAAGATTTAATAGACGAACTTCAAATTTTTGGCATGTCTTCCCGACATCACATAGATGATTTTATGCGTGGCCGAATTATTGGAAAGATCGAAGAAGGGCGAAAAATAACAAATGTTGCCAGGGAGTTCGACATCGCTCACAGCGTTGTTTCGCGGCTGTGGAAGTCATTTAAAACTACTGGAATGTGTAGTAGACGGCACGGGAGAGGTCGTGTTAGAAGTACGACGGATGCAGAAGACAGATATATCGTCCTATCAGCAAAAAGGAACAGGCGCACCACAGCTCAGCAGGTGGCAAATCAGTTTCTGGCTGCCTCAGGAAAGCAGATCTCCCGTAAAACTGTTGCCAGACGTTTGAGGGGAGGAGGACTATACGCACGCAGACCTGTTGTGTGTGTCTCATTGACCAGACAGCACCGTACTGCCCGTTTGCAATGGTGTCGTGAGCATCACAATTGGACTGAACAGGACTGGGCATGCGTACTATTCTCAGATGAGAGTAGTTTCAGTCTGTCATCGGATTGTAGACGCCAACTCATCTGGCGCGAGAGTGGTACTGCTTATCGTCCAGAAAATATCCAGGAAAAGGACCGATATCCGACATGCAGTATCATGGTATGGGCCGGCATCTTGATCAATGGCCGCACACCCCTACATGTGGTTGCGAATGGGACTATGACGGGCCAACGATACATTAATGAAGTTCTACTTCCTCATGTTCGTCTTTTCCGTGGTGCTGTCGGTGATAAATTTGTTTTTATGGACGACAACGCAACATGTCATCGAACACTCGCTGTTTAGGATTGTCTAGACAGCGAGGGTATTCTACGTCTCGTATGGCCAGCCCGTTCTCCAGATCTAAACCCCATTGAAAATGTGTGGGATGCTTTGGGGAGGCAAGTTGCTGGTCGAAACTATTCTCCGACAAACAAGAACACCCTCATCCGTGCACTCACAGATGAATTGGATAAATTGCCTCAGCAGCTGCTGGATAATGTTGTGCAAAGTATGGTACGACGTGTGGAATGTTGCATCACACTCCACGGTGGACATATCCCGTACTGATACCTTTCTTTAAGGTGCCTGCTGACTTTTAGATGCATTGTTCCATTTCTCCGTACGCAGATCAAATGAACATTTTTTTTCTTTCAGATGTTTCACAGCTTTTGTACTTTCCAGAACAATAAATATTCTTTATTCTAATGTCTGAACAGTGTGGCAACTATATCTTATCCAACTAGGCCTCATGTGTCACTTAATGTTGTGCTACATAGCAATTTGTGATCCGTCCTTAGCAATTGTCCAGCAGTGTATGTTGACTCTTATTCAAAATGATCACCTTTTGACTTCAGACGGGCTTTGAGTTCATTTAGATAATCATCTATTTATGCACATATTACCACAATGCGAATATATTTCGAAAGCTGCTTTTCCAAAATAACTATTAGGATTTGACCTTTGAAATGATTTGAATTGTGATCTTATTATGGTTAAGTCAAGAACAGAACAAAGTCCCCATTGAGGCCAAGGTCCACTGACACATGTATTAAGATGCACACGGTTAAGAAAATGCGATAATTTTATAACGAAAGAAATATATTATTTTTGCTTATTTCCATAATATAACATTATCTAATTGATAACACGACAAAGAAATACTGCAGTTTAACATAAGAATTACACATTAAAAATGATATTTATTACATTAAGAATTTTATTTATTAATAGCATTCTAAATATATTGTCAATAATTTTCAAAATGTCATTTTATATAGACACAGATTTTACTCACATGCAATTGTGTTAAAATCGATGGAAAAAGTACTGTTTAACTTAATATTGTAATTGAGCAAAGATTATTTAAAATATGTATATTTGCTGCAACAAAATTCAACATTTTCATGAAAAAATAAGATTCATTAAATTTTATGAAATCTTACGACTTATATATTACAATCTCAAATTTTTATATAAAGAATCAATAAGTATTACTTGAGGGAATACAAATAGTTCATCAAATATATATCATTACCTTTTTTTGTGTGAAATTTGAATAATTTTTCCTTATAGAAACACAATCTTATTTTCCTCTTAAGCTATTATTTTGTCAATTTCTAAAATCTACTACTTGCGCATACGAATAATTTTTTAACGTCAAAAATGCTATAAAAATCAGTTTAAATAAAACGACAATGAATTCACAATTTTAATACGCATTTGATAAAAACATTTCTTATGGCCTTCAATAATGATAAAAAATAATTAAACATAATACAAATTTTGTCTCAAGAAAACTTAAGCCCTTACCAGAAATCCCACAAACTTCACTTTACATTGCTAGGTACAAGTCACGTGTAAACAAAACTTTTAATTATACGATTTACTCAAACTCATACGAAGTACATAGAATCCGAAGCATTCTGGACATAGTTGAATTAAGCATTTAATCGCTTTGCATCACTTACCTCAGAATCCATCTTAGCCAAGGCATTAAAGGCCCAAGGCTTCGTTTTAGAGGGCGAGGGGCCTTATTTCGTCATCATCTACAACAATTAGCGCGTGTGGCCGGGTGGTTAACTAGAGTAATTTCTATCAAAATGAATCAAGGAGCGGGAAAGCAATTATGCTGCTCTTCCAAGCGTTCAACAACACGTGTTTACCGTGTCTGTAGCATTCGACAGGTCTGTGAAATGTGAGGTGGATTCGGTGGAGGAATGTAGGATAAATATAGAATGGGAGGTGCTTTAAGAGGGTTGTGATTAAAGTTGTTGCTAATGCAATGAATTGGTAAAGTTTATACTGCCTACGATGACTCTCCTTGGTTTAATTTTGACAGATTTCGTAAAAATCTGTCAAACGGAGGGAACATTCATCTAGTTTCTAACATTACTGTTTGAGCAAAGTAAGGGAATTAAATAATTCCTCAGAATTATCTCATTTAATAATGTTCGGAATTATCAATATAATTTTGGATGGATAGATTAACCCTTACCTTCGCAGTGTTGCATTTCTGCAACATATAATTTATTTTAATATTTAACAGACACAATATTTTTTCAATTGCCTGAAAATCACTTATCTGAGAAAAAAAAAAGATTACTGCAATGAAATATATGCTAATTTTGTCACTGGATGGAAGTACATTTTTTCCAGAAATCACAAATTTATGAAAATCTCTGATGCCTCAAGAACTGTGTTTTTATAAATAAAAAAAGAATCCATTTTATTTTATGCTTCATCTTGTTTATTGACGAAATAAATTACCAGGTAAGAAATTTAAACGTTTTATGGTGAATAATAAAATCCTCATATAAAAAAAATGTTTTGTAATTTACAGCACAACTGCGCATTGTTGCACTTCTGCAACAAACAAAAAAAATGACTGAAATTCAAGGGGTGTTGGAAAGCTAAAATCTTATTTTTTTGACAATTTGAGATTTTTACATTTTCAAATTGTATAGATTTTAACCTTTCTAAAAATACCTTACTTTAACCTTTAGGGTATTTAGAAGCCCTTAAAACGTATTTTTAAATAATCATTAAATTTGGGCCACGCCCATTTTAATGGCCAAAATTGTAAACAAATTACTTTGTTTTTGCTTAAAAGTGTAACGACTAATATAAACCAAAACACATATATCTTTTATTTTAAATTGAGCCTTTTATTTTTTTATTTCCTAGTCGATTAGAAGTTTCACTGTATACATTAAAACCAGTTTATCTCAAAATGTAAATTTTAATGTGCGATGTACCTTTTCTGAGAAACTACTGTTCACAGGTATGTAAATTTTTTTATGAATTATTTATAAGGATGTCTAATATATACTAAAATGAGCTTTTTGTAAAAAACTCAAAAAATTAATTTTTACAAATTTTTTAATTAAAAAATGTGTCAAATTTCGCAATGTTTGATAAAATATTTCATAATTTATTAAAAAATTCAAAATTAGCTAAAGGCTCATTTTAGTATAATGAGAGAGGTGTACTTTAATAGTATGAAAAATTTCAAGCATGTACATAAAACAGATTTTGAGAAAAGGTACATCGAAAACAGCCAATTTAACATTGTCAATATAGAGAGAGAGAGGTTTCCAACTCCCCTTAAAACTGCTTACTTTTTTTCATAATTTTCCCTTTTATTATTACTTGAGAACTAGCTCATATAATTTTTTCATAGAAATTTTAAAAAATAGCGAAAAACAAACTCAAATATTAAGTACCGTAAATTCCGGCTTATAACGCGCACTTTAACGAAAAATATAAGATCCAAATGTAATGGTGCACGTTATACTCCGAGTATTAAAATTAGAGTTTAAAACAAAATTTAAAAAAAAATCATTAAAAAAATTATTTTTCTATATATTGCGGAAATCAATTTAAAATTTAATTAATTTAATTTAATTTATTTATTCTATGTAATCGAAAAATATATTTAAAAGAAATGACAATCCTTATGAACTTAAAAGGTTGTAGTTGTAGAAATATGCTATTTTCTTAGACCTCTTGGCATGATATCTCGAATAATTGACATAAAAAATAATAGCATTACGCATATAGGTTTCAGAAATTTTCGCAAAAAAAAGGGGGTTCGCGTTATACATCAATTTTACGGTATGCTTCGTCTTTAAAAAGTAAAAATAATATATGGCTATTATATATACTGGTTAAGATGTGCAATTTAAGAAGAGTTACTATGGATTCTTACTTCGTAAATGTCTAAAAACTGTCTTTATAAAAGTTGTAATCATTCAAGTTTCTAATTTGATATCGGAAAGCTACGCGCTAAGTTGTTGTTTTATGTTCTCAAAGATGCACGAAAACATTATAATATAGTTACTTTGATATTTTTATCGTATGATAATGTGGTTGCCATGGATATGACGTATATTATAGTTAATTTTTGTTGATTTTTCTCCCACGGTAACCCTGTTAATTTGAAACGATTTTAAAAATCGATTTCTTTAAAAAATATCCATTTTCATTGAAATCATTCTTCTACCCACTGCATCAGTTTTCTATTGTGTTTTGTACTATTTTCTAATAGGGATGTTTCTAATATCATTGGTTAGTACCAGGATAATTTTTTTAAGAATACCTGGATTGTGCTTTTAATTATTGCTTCAAATTGTACATTTCCACTTTGTTTTACTTTTAAATAATGCATTTTTAAACGTTCCTTGTTCGATGTAATTAATTAAACGAACTCAAAGTTTTTGGAATATTGGTAGTTATCAGCATTTATTAATTTGTATTCATTATGCATCAATTTTAAAACATATAATATAATTATTTTACCTGTAATTTTATATATTTATATAAACAATTATTATTATTTTTATAATTATTATATTTATAATAATATTGATAGATATTGATAATTTTAAATATATTCTTATATTTTTTATTTAAAATGTATTTCAATATATTTCAAAGCAGTTCTTTAAAATTATTTTCCTGACGTTTTGTTACAGCTAGGACGTAATCTTGGATTTCACATCACTCGACAAAAATGTCTGCTTGGTGCGTAGCACACCGATATCAAATTAGTTCCTCATTCAAAAACGACGACTAATTTTTTTAATAAATCATTATATAAATCAGGTTTAAGGTATTGGAATAGATTGAAATAACCAATTTCTATTAAAATACACTAGTTTTTCTTTATTTTATTGATTAGAGAATCCTTTTAGCTTAACAAAAGAAATATTATTTGTTTCTAGGTGGTTACACAGAGGCTAAGTAAGTACAAATTATATAAATTAAATCGAAATGAGTTCTTAATCTATGATAAGTGGGCATTTAAATTGATCAAAATCTGTCACGGTGAGTCTGATAACACAAAGTATTATAAATGTATTTCTGCTAATTCTTGACACTGCTATTTGGATTATTTTCCAGGAAATATAGTAAAACAATTCTTAGCGTAATAATATTTTTTTTAATTATGGACTTTTATTTCAATAATAGCCTAAAAAATACCTTACATTTATTATAACACTTATTCGATCAGCTCAAACATTTTTTTTAAAAAAAATTATAGAATAAGATTCTGAGCACAATAGTTATAAAGTTTACGACTACGTTGGGAATCGTGATTTTTCAAAAGCGTGTAAATGGATAATATTTATGATATCTAGTGTCACTTAGATTTAAAAATGTATATAAAATTGTTTTAAGAATAGTATTAAAATAAAAAAAAAATATTTAAGCACTATATTTTGACAAAAAATTAGCATAGAATTATCTATTTTCAAAATATTTTCCTTTTGAGAAAAATGCTTCTATTATAATAATATTTTGCCTGTATATAGCTCAGACCTCTATATATAACTTAGAAGTGGGTTTACCCATGTTTTACGACAACAGAGGGGAAATTTTAAGAAAAAAACGCATATATTTATTTCAATTATTGTAACTTTGAAAATAATGTGAACCTTTCAAAAATCATAGTTGAGCCTCTGTACAGAGGTCTAAGTTATATACAGGCAAAATATCATTATAATAGAAGCATTTTTCACAAAAGGAAAATATTTTGAATAAAGGTTGTTCTAAGTTAATTTTTTGTCGAAATATTGTATTGAAGTATTTTTTTTTCAAAATGTCGTTAAAATAATTTTATACATGTATTTTTTTATCTAAGGGATGGATATATCGCGGAAATTATCCATTTTTTGGCTTTTTTTTTAAATCACGGTTCCGAACATCTGCATCCTGGTTTTTATAGGTTATATTAAAGTTTTTACCAAAACACTAAAAATTGTTGAAGTTCTTATTTCTACTATAATGTTTTACTGATTGTGACTAAAAAGACTTTTCCTTGTCACTTCAAGCTATACAATTTTCAGATTTAAGACTTAACATCGACTCTCCTATCCGACCTAGAATTTGTCTTGTCAATTTACTAAGTTTCACTTTTTTGTAGCGAAATTTTCTGATTCACATCCCTCCCCACCGAATAGCATTTTCAATGAAAGGTGATTAAGAAATGAGAAAGAAATATAATATAAATTTATCTTTATATTTTCATATTTCATTTGAGATTAGTCTGTTTTTAAAAACAATTATATCAATTAATTGTTTATTCAATTCAAGTTAAAAGCGAAAAGATTATTAGAGTTAATTTATAAAGTTTTTTTTCAAATTCCCCTGCTTGTGGCACGGTGAAATATTTCATTCTAAATATTTTAACAGTGTTACTCTCTTAACTGTTTAAAAACATTTTTTTTAAAAAAATAAATTGCTTTTAATGAATTGTGAGCTTAAAATAGGATGTTTAAGTGTTTAATCATCTAAAGCTGACTTTAAATAGTATTTGAGGCCATGAGAATAAAGCCATCAAAAATGAAAGCAGGTTCCAACTATGTCTAAAAATATTTGATGACTTCAGTTGGCACCGATAATTTACTGCAACTAGAATTGAGTTACATCAAGTTTGAACATATATTTGATGCTAACTAGCTTTATAAACGATGTAAAAGCTGCGGTGTCTTGACAAGAAGTGAAATATTTCTTTACTAATGAGAAAACAGATTGATGGATTTTCAGTCCACGAATGGATACGCTTCAAGATTTCAAGAGTAATTAGTAACTGTAAAGTTATTTTTTACTTTTGTTTTCATACATTCTCAAGCAAAATTTCAGATGTGTGTTGCATGCTCTAAAAATTAAGAAAACTTGTACCCAGATGAAACATGTAACAGTAAATTAGAAAAAGAATTATGAATCAGTTTACATGTGCTCTTAAATGTTACGTTAAAACAAGGGAGGTAACTTTATCATAACATCTCACATTACTAGTCTAAAGTAGGATGTCTTAAACATGCAAAAAAAGATATATACAGTCAGACACCATTTTATCGAATTCATTGCGACCGAGCATTATGTTCATTATATCGGGTTCAAACAATATAGAAATTGTTACGCTTACCTTTTAGAAATGTTTTAATAAGCAATTAAACAAAAAATAACCACAATTAGAAATCACACACTTTTTAATTAACAGATACAAATACTGTTAGTGAGTTATTGCGCAACAGTCAACTAGAAATTTTAAATTACCAACCAATAAAGGTTTGGCAATCAGTTTTGATTCTTCACTCAAACTGATTCTTTTGTCGACTTTATGCAGAGAGGAAAATACTGCGTCTTTTACATCATGTTGCACGAGGTATGATTTCGCAGTTCCCACACAATGTAAAGCATTAGAAAATGTAACAGTTTTAATAAGAGTTCCATCATTCATTTCAGCGTTATATAATCACTATTCATTTACTCCGATAAATTAACAATTTTCTCAACTTTAGCTGCACAGATAGGCAGCCCATCAACAGATGTAGCTTAATCAATAAAATCCTAAAATATCCCTTGCGTTGTGTAATGGGATATGATAAGGGGAGAGTTTCGTATCACATACTCAGAACTCACAATATAGGTTGCTCTCATGAATCCTCTGCCTCCTTTCAAATCGAAATTTTCTGCTTATAATTAAAATCCTTCTCTGATTCCGACAAAAACAAAACAAAACAAAACTGTGAAAAAAATCCAATTTTTCTCAATAGACGAACTAATAAAAAAATTTAGGCAGTTGAAAACAAGTTGTTAATTCGGGGTTTATTATTCGTTAAATAGAGGTTTTTACGTCACTTTAATCTGGGAAACAGAAAAATTCGTAAAATCGAGAAACTCGTTAAACAGGTTACATCGGAGTCTGATGTATCTGAATTTCGTTAACCTTTGAAAATTTGAGTCTTTGGTATAGATAATATATTAAAATATTAGTTAAAAATTATAATAAATTAAATAATAATAATAGGAATTAAATAAGTAAAATAGAGGGATTAATAAAATGGGGATTAGTTAAAATATAGTAAGGTCCAATAGAAGATTACAAACATGATTACAAGTGATAATTATTTTTTAAGTTCTAATTTACTGTAACAAATGAATTGGCTCTAATACAAGTATCGCAACTGAAATTATATCTATGGAATTTTTTTTTAACTGAAATGTTCCTTGAATTTTCAGAATGTAACTGAAATATTTGACTTATGAAATGTACTTTTTTTTTTATAAAATCTATTCTAGTTATGTGTAATAGTATAGATCTAAACATATTATAGAGTTGTTAATAATTTTTTGAGTGTCACTAAAATAGTTTTTCCCATTGTAAATACCAAAAAAATTCTTTAAGAACAACATTAAGCAATCGAAATATAGTCTATTTTCATTTTTCCCAGAACATTCTAAGAAAAATTAAGCTATCATTTTCTAAATATACATGAAAGCATTTTTTTTTCGTTCGTTACGACATGTAGGAAAAGAGTAAATAGTTCTTGAGGAATTATTTTCTCTAAAATATATATACATATTTTTACATATAATTTTATACATACGTTTCTCACGGAAATAAGGTTTAGTTTTCCCAATACATTAGGGGTGTCAAACTCACGGCCTGCGAGCCAAATGAGGCCTACAGCGAGCATTTTTCCGACCTGGTCAATATATTGGCACTAGGGATTGTAATACTAGGATACCGAATACCTTATATTTTGAGCCTTTTTTACAATTTTTTATTACCGGTATTTAAAAACTTAAATACCGATATTTCGGTATTTACTTGAAACTTCTAAAATTGTCTCCTCTATATGTTCAGGTTTCACCAACCTAGCAAAATAGTACACATTTTTGTTAGTATGTTTCCCTAACGAGCGAAATTAATTAGACTGTGAATATAAAGCTGCAGAAAAGTGATAAAATATGTGAATCATCGAAGAAGTTGGGCCAAAACTATTCTGTTACAGATCAGAGCGATACTGCACACGCTCAAGGTTCGTAGTTTGATATTCGTATATGTGAAAACAAGGTTGTAGTTGTAAAAAAAGTGCGTAATATTTCGATATTTTTTAAATTGGTGAATTCACATATCATACTTGAATTTACATATCATCATGATTTTATAAATAAAAAGGAAAAAGCAGAAAAGAGACTAAAGTAATTTATAGTAAATTTTCATAAATCTTTTAACGTATAAATCTTACCCACATTCAGAAGAATTTGATACAGTTATCAAAGATGATTCTTACTCTAATGTCGATATATATATATATAGTGAAAGGGAATTTTCTCTTGAACAAAAATTAAAATTAGCTACAATGAAAAAAATTTCAACAAACCGAAATACAATATAGAGAAATCAGGTATATTCAAAACCATCCAACGAGAAATCGATTTATTTGAAGATGAGAGATTTAGAGGTAAATACTTGGAAAGGTAAGGAAAGCGTTTTGCTAACAATACCACCAACTAGCTTAGATGCCTAAAGAGCGTTTTCGACAGCTGTTAATTTTTGCACATAATTGCGTTCCAGGCTTAATGACAGTACAATCAATGTATTATGTTTTTAAGATCACATTTCAAAAATTTGTAATACTGCTAAAGACTAAATAGCGATATTTACACTTTTTTTGTAATTTAAATAAATAAGATGTTCCTTTACTTTTTGTGATTATTTATATACTATTATATTTTTAAGATTACAAATTAATTTCTTGTAATATTTACACTCTAAGAAAACTGGCAAATAAAACAAAGAATCATCTGTATTTTCTTTTTTTGCCTAAAATATCTAATACCGGTATTAAAACCGGCATGCCAGAATTAAGATCTAAAAATACCGAATACCGGTACTGAACTTTCGGGCCAATATTACAATCCCTAATTGGCCCACAACAATATATAATAAAATATCAGCACCTCTCCCAAAATAGGAAAGATAGTAGCATCGAAAAGATGTCAAGTGTCAGGACATACATATTAACCTATTTTTTTTTCGGTTCTCTTATATATGTGATTATAATATATTATTCAAAATAAATCTACATCTCTGTAAATTTTGATTTTTTTCAGACCCACCTTAAGTTAAATCTTATTTATTTGGCTCAAGTCCGCCTTTGAGTTTGACACACTTGCATTGCATGAATAGTGATTAATATTAACGAAGTAAAAAGATATAAAAAACATTATTTGTATGTTTATATATTCAGAAAGTAATGTATTTTGAAACGGATTAATAAACCTTACTAAGTTTCTCAAAACCCCTAAAAGAAATTTAATTTTATTCAAAAATTCTGAATAAAACAAAAGTTCACGAAATAACGAAGTCCAATCCTAACTTTCCTCTCAAATTTTAAAATATCATTCAAATAATTTATGGATAAATTATCAATTATTTCTCTAGATATATGATGGTATATATAATATTTGTGTTTTCACCAGCTCTCTCTTATATATATCTTATATATATATATATATATATATATATATATATATACATACATACATCTATATATATATATATATATATATATATATATACATACATACATCTACATATATATATATATATATATATATATATACATACATACATCTACATATATATATATACAAATATATAAACGAAAATATAAAAATAAAACATATAGTAATAAACCTAAGATAACTAAATAGGAAGAAGGCACAGTAGTATAATGACAAACTGCTGGCCTTAGGAACCAGGATTGCAGGTTTAAACAAGTTTTGGGGCCGGCCAACCTTCACCTGTAGTTTGTCATACTATGTACCAAGAGGAACGAAAAGATTTGTATATGAGGAATGTAAATATTAAAAAATCATTAAACTAATAACATATGAACAAAAATATATATAGCCTACTTTTATTCGCAGTGTAGACGTTGGTAGGGAGTGCATCAACTAGTAATGCGTTTCCGCCAAATACAAGGGAGTGAAAACAGATCCGCATAAAATTAATTGCGATAGAATATAAAGAAATTTATATATATATATATATATATATATATATATATATATATATATATATATACTTTTAAAATCAGAATAATATTCATATAAATATTACTGTAAAATATAAATGAAACGCAAAAATATATAAATATTATTAAAATTTAATAAGAATGTGGCGCCATCTATTTAATAATTGTAGAATAAATTAGAAATGGTAGAATTATTCAAAAAATCCTTACAAAACATAATGACAGTAAATAATTACAGTAATACAAATTGTATAATTAAAAACCATTATAAATATAATTACAAAGATAGTTAGCAGGATATCCATGTTCAGCACAGTGATTAAAAAATTTATTAAGATTTAAAAAAATATATATTAGTTTTATCGCTAATTAATACATTATTACGATAAATAGAGTTAAAATTAATATTTCTATGTATAGATATTGATAAATTTGAATTCCAGTAAGGCACTTTGATGATATTAAAATTAAAGGCATCTCTTTTATCATAAATATTACTATGTAATTTCAAATCCTTAATATACAGAGTTACATCTAGGTAATTATTTTTGATTGGATTATTATTAATTTTAACTAAGTTTAAGTAAGCCGGATAAAGTTAATAATGGGATTTAATTTATCATTTTTACCAAAAATAATTAAATCATCAATATATTTAAAAATTAAGTAGTCATTATTAATAATATAATTATATCAATAAAAATGTAAATATAGATTAGCCAAACTATTGCTAGCTGGGCCCCTTTTGTGGGAGTCCTTTCTCTTGTTTATATAAAGAACCATTAAATTTAATGTAATTTTCTTTTAAGAAAAAATCCATGAGTGTTTTAAATTTGTTAGTATTAATATTAAGATTATACATACTGTGGTTTTCTAAAATTACTTTAATCTTCTATATATATAAAGGAGAAAAGCGACTCACTGACTGACTCACTGACTAATCACGATATCTCTGGAACTATTCAACCTACCGACTTGAAATTTGGTAGTTAAGTTCCCTTCATGGAGTAGACGTCAGCTAAGAACGGATTTTGCAAAGGTCGAACTCCAAGGGGCGTGTTACGGGGGTTTAAGAGGTGTTATAGATAATTATTTCCATTACTAAACTATTAGATTTACAGTCGAGAAACTTGGTACACAGATTTCTTTCATAAACTAGAGATTCCCTACATAATGATTTTTACGAAATTCGACCTCCAAGGGGCGTTGAGGACGCTTAAGGGGCGTTATACATAATTATTTTCATTTTTAACCTATTAGATGTAGTCTTGAAATTTGGTAAGCGGATTTCTTTCATAGATTACAGATCCCCTAAAGAATGGGTTTTGTGAAAATCGACTCCCAAGTGGCGTTGTAGATAATTAAGTGGTGTTATAGGCAATTAACTCCTTTTTTAAATTATTAGACGTAAAATCTTGAAATTGAGTCAGCAGATTCCATTCACTGAGTAGAGATATGCCGTAAGATCGGTTTTGTGAATATCGTTTCAAAAGTGGCGTTGCGATGGCTTAAGGGACGTTATAGATATTTTTTTCCATTTTTAAACTATTAGCGTACATTCTTAAAATTTGGTAAGCGAATTCCTTTCATGGTGTAGAGATCCGCTACAAAATAGTTTTGGGGAAAATTGATCCCCAAGGGTCACTGAGGGGGATTAAGGGGCGTAATAGATAAATATTTCCGCTTTTCAAGTAATAGTAACACCTGCTTGAAAATTAGAAGGTATGGTACGTTCATGGAATAAAGTTTCTTTTACATAGATTTTTGCGAAAACGGACCCCCAAAGGAGTGGTGTTGCGAGAGATTAAGGCGTGTTATAGAAAAATTCCTGTTTTTGAATTTAACTCATTTACTTGAAATTTGTTGATAACTTTTCTTTAGTTGAATAGAGTTCCACTCAGAATGGATTTTACGGAAATAAACTCCAGGGGGAAGCGGGGAGAGTTATTGGGCGTATTGATAGACAAAATTCCCGTTTTCGAACTGCTAAGACTGCAATAATAAAATTTGTTTTGCATGCTTCTTTTGTTGAATTGGAATCCGCTAAGACTCCTCTCAACGAGGTATTTATGATAAAAATTCCGTTTTTGCTCAGTTAGATTAAGACCTAAAATTTATAGCATACATGTTTATTTCATGGAGTAGAGATCCACTGAAAGTTGCTTTGGTGGAAATCCACTTGATTATTAGATTAAGTGAGCGAAAAATATCTTTCTCCTTCTATTTTAGATATAAATAGAAATTAGATATTATAATTTATGTTCTTTTTATATCAAGGGGCGAAAGTGTAACAGCTATAAATATATTTTTCAATACAATCAAATTCTTAATGCTAGATATCAATAATTAATATATATGTAAACAGTATACATATATACAACATCGTGAAATACCCAGTGAAGCGGGTGGGTAACGGCTAGTATCATATATATCAATGGAATTGAAAAGATCTTCAAAGTCATAACTATGAACTGAATATATATTTTTATTATTAAAAATCAATAATCTCTTTACTATTTTTAATTATAGCTTTATTACATTTCAGATTAATAAAGTTTTGTATAATATTATGAAGTAATTTGCCTGCAGTAGTAATATATGTTTTAAAACCATTTGTCAAAGTTCTAAATTTAACAGGACTTTAATGGAATTTTGGAGATAAAAATATATATGATACTAATATATATATATATATAGGAATCAATAGATCGTGGATCCTTGCAAAGACAGTTGCGATTCTTCAGATTTCTGCTTCTATGTTTTATTTTTAAAAAACAATTATGTATTCTAAAACATGTTTGTGTGGGCACACGATAGAGCATATATTACGATCTCTTCCGAATAGGGTAATGGCGCCCCCTAGCCAGTTCGCATGCGCATTTATATAAACGTTATATAGTTTAAAACGTATTTTTAAAAGAATTACATATTTATAAATACAATATGTATCAGGAATCATTTATAAAGTGAAAAACGAGGTAACTTAAGTTATAAGTCAATACATACTTTTTTGTTGGACTTAGGGAATTTTGGGTGATTAAAAATTTTAATAGGTTCAGAATTATAATACATTTTGTATACTGCTTAGAGTGTTTATATAAAAGAAATCTTCAAAAACTAGAAAAGAAATAATCAGGTTTTACCTACGGAATCCTTTTTCACTCCGATTATTTTTAATGTTCTTAACATTCCTTATAAGAAACTAATTTTTGACATTCGAAATATCTAAATTTATAATTTTTTTACTGTTTATATCTTGAAGCATTTTTATTCCCTCGAAAATGTAAATATAAAACATACATGATAAAGAAGAAGTTGAACAATATATGATGTTTAATAAACTTTTACAAAATTTAATAATACGCATACAGCTCTACCCAACACTAACTGATCATAAAAATATAGCCATTTAAATTTTTATGAAAGAAAACTTACAATTGTTGATGTGATTTTGAAATGCTACTCTCACAAAAATTGACGTACACGCATGAAATTTGATTTACAAGTACATCTAACAATATATAGCAACAGATGGTTTGTTTTTGTGTGATAACATGATTGGTATTTGTACAATACATCTTTTTATGAAGGCTTTTTGAAAACTCCTAAGAAAATACATACATTAGAAATTCAATTATTTTTTTTAAAAAAATAAGTATCGATTTGATTCAAAAATGCACACCAACTTTTGTTACACATACTATTATCAACAGTTAGAAAAAATATTTAAGTATTGGGTACTATAGAAGAAAAAAAATCACCTTAACATTTTAATTGAAGACAAATTTTTTAGTTTATCTTTCTGAGATAAATATGTTTAAAGTTTTTATTTGTGTGCCATAGGGTTGTAAATAAAAATGAACGTATAAATTATCATAACTCTGCGTTTTTTAAACTTAGAGCTTTCAAGTTTTATGAAGTTATAGAAAAGTATATAAACAATAATTTAGGCTAAAATTTTTTTTTGATTTGTTTTTTTTTACTGATTTTTATCAATTGATTTGTCAGTTTTCAAATTTTGTGACGTTATTATTAATATATAAAGGATAATTTAGGGGAAAAAATATTATTTGACCAATTTTTGTCATTTGAATCGTACTATGCTATCGTACTATATATAATTTTATTTGTAAAACCCAAGAAAAAATTCCTACTACAAATGAACATGTGCATGGTATTCAAAATTAAAATATGAATAAAATTCGTGCGTTCAGTGAGCCTATCTACTACACGACATGTTCTCTTACTGTAACTACAATTGTAACTCTTTCAGTTTCAACACGCACCCCTCGCATAACGAATCACCCATTTGATAATGTTGGGGCATATTCCGGTTCTTTATGAACGCAGGCGAAAGAGATAATTCGTCTTTTTTCACATGACCCTACAGTACCCCCTGCGGCGTCGAGTACCCTCAGGCCTCGCCTGCATTGTCGTATAGCAGGGAGCGCATGATGGAGTCGTAACGACAACATCACGAACAGATGGTGTATGGGAAAAAGGACATGATTAACATTATTTTTTCTTTCTTTCTTTCTTTTTTTTATTTATAGGTGAAATAGGCAAAGAATGATAGACGTCATATATATGTCAAATTATACAATTTTTTATCTTTTTTTTTCCTGAATGTATAAATAATTTATTTAAAAAAATTGTTTTTGTTTAATTTAAGAGTTTGAATAACATAACGAAACAAAATTATTCAATGGATAAAAAAAAGATTCAGCGTTATGCCATGAAAAGATGCATTAATTAATTTAAAGTTTTAAATTACATCTCAACTTGAAAAAATTTTAGTACCATGTTTTTTATTTTTATTTTCTTAACAATTCAAAGTTGTAATTTAAATATTAACACTGGAGAAAAGTTATTGATCAGAGACCTACTATTGAAAAAGTTGTAATATTGTGTTACAGCTGTATTAAATATTAACAAAATACTCTCGGTTCAGTATTTAAGAACACATATTATTCAAAATGATGATAGCTATATTTGACAAAAATATATCAGAAATACATAAACTATGTCCTTACATAATCTTTGGCAATGTAATGAACTTACGTTGCAATATTAAATAAAAATATAACTGAGTTTCAATTTTTGTAGAAAACTGGAAACCCAGTCAGACTTCTATATAACGAAGTCGCTAAATTCCTGAAAAAGTTCGTTATATAGAAAATTCCTTATATAGAGGTTCATATTTTAATATACTTTATAAAACACATAAAACAAATTTTAAACTCATAAACTCTATACATATTCAACAAAGTAATTTTTCATACCTTTTTTTTTTAAATTAATGTATGTTTATTTTATATATGTCACCCATCAAAAAAAAAAAGGAAGAAAGAAGGAAAAAGGAAAAAGTGCAAGCAAAACAAGATAAAATAATATCGAACTGTATTTTCAATATTAGAAAAATAATTTTATGCTAAATTTAATGAATTTTAAGGACTTTTTTTATATTAAAGCTTAAAATTTATATTAAACATACATTATTTTATTATCAGAACATGGGGACATGGGACAACTCCACTGAAGGTGAAAGTCAATGTCGAAGATGTTTCTAGCGAACTGGGCATGGGGGGAGGGGTTAAAAGTGGCACTTCTTGCATGAAACGTAAAAAATATATTGCTCTTGGTGAGTTAGGATCTAATAAAACCAGTTTAAGGTTCATGACCACCATAAAATGTGTTGAAGAGAGAATAACTTGAAATGCTCAGAAATACTTTGAAAATATGGAGAAAAAAATTCAATCATAGAAAAAAATTTCGTTGTATAGAAAATGCACTTCGCTATAGAGAGGTTATTTTACGCAGAAAATCGGGAAATGTTTAAGGTTCCAGGAAAAGGTTCGCTATTTAGAAAAATTCGCAATATAGAGGTTCGTTATGTAGAGGTTCGACTATATAATCAAATTCAAGTCATGGCAATTTTACGAATGAATAATTTTAAATTCCTGAGATCAATTCAATAAAGATCGATAACAACTTCCTAAGGTAAAAACGATTTACAATATTGTTAAAAAATGAATATACTGTAAGCTGTTTTTAAATTCAATCATTTTGAAGTGTTTGTGTGAAATAAATACAAATCTAAATTAAGTATACAGAAAGAAAAATAAATACTGCACATAGTGAAATAAACATTTAAATTCTTATTAAGATATATTTGGGACAAAAACAAATTCACAACGGGTTCTTCATCTATATATTCATACATTACATAGAATATGCGTGTTTGTGAATTTCGATATGTTCAGTAACTTAAAGTAATGAACTGAAGTCAATTTTTCAATGATTTACCGCTTATTTTTTTTTAACATAATTTTCTTCCTTTCTCCAATCCTATGAGCCACAATAGCTTAGTTATAAGAATATTAGACCCATAACCCAAGAATAGCGAAGTTTCATGACATCATTTACAGAATACAAGTACTGTAGATTTGATGCAAAATAAAACTTTCATTAGAAAACCCATTGTTACGTCTGTTTCAAATTCTTCTCCTTTGCTTAGTGTGTGTTTGTAAAATGGGGCAGACAATCTTAAGTAGGTTATTACTTTTATGAGCTTTAAATTTCAAAATAATTCGGTGGAAAATATAACTTAAATTGCAGCAATATTTAAATAAATAATATAAATATTCTTTACTTTAATAAAGTAATAATTTCCATGCATATCAATAAGATATGTTGAAATATTTACATAAACTCTATTACCAAGTGAAAAAATACATTTTTTATCTAATGGAAGGGAATAAAAAAAAAGTTTACCGCTCTCGTTATAACAGTAACTGACTGTCCCGAACAGAAGTGCTCTCTAGCAACCTCATATATTCTGTAAAGGCTAGAGGATAAAATAATGTAGTCAATATGAAAAACCATCCATGATCTATGCCTATTTTATTTTTAATGATATGCTCCGACTTTTTGTGTTACCTGACATAAAATAATAAATAATTGAAAATCTAATAATTAACTTTATTGAACCCAAACTTCTGTTCAATGTTTAATGTCCAACAATCTAAGAAAATTAATTCTTATACAGATGATGTTAACGAAAAATTTATACTATGCTCAACACTTTAAAATCCTTCTACTTCTAAAATTTTGTAAATAAATGCTTTTAATCAATATTGAATTTTCAAAAAAATGGTGCAAAAAAAAATTTCATATTTTCTCTAGTACTTTAAATTTAATTTGTTTTTGCACTACATTCATTAAAAAAGAATATATTCATATACTTCATAACAATTAATAACTCATATAACTCATAATATACCCATAAAATAATTGAGGAGGATTTTTTTTTCTGTTTTCTGTATGCCATTTATACCAGATACTTTTTTTCAGTTCCAAAGCTCTTACAATAGAATTTCATGTAAGTTAAAATTTCTTCTTTATAATCATAAAATCTGTTTCCTGAAATAAAAATAGTAAATTTCATAACTATTTTGGAATGTTATAAACAGGCGCAAAAATATTTACTAACTGTAATCAGAAGGTCGGACAACAAAATTTTACTTTTAAGTCTTTATCTGTAAGTTTATGTATACTAAGAAAAGAGAAAAAAAATATGTTGAGAAAGTTGAGTAAATTTTTAATAAAAATCTCTCAACTTCAAAAACTACTTACAACACCACTAATTTTCATGTTTCTATAATTTTAAAATAATTTTATTTTATTCTGCAATATGTGGATAAAAATTATAATTAAAAGGGATGAATAACTGTATAAAATTTAACCATATTGAAATTTTAATGTCGATAAATAATCTTACAAACTTTTGTTGCAATCCCATCAAACTATATAATATAAAGATGAAATGTATAATATTTTAAAATTAAATGCTACCCACCATCCCTATATATTACTTACGCTACACTAAAAACATTTCGAAAAAGATTCATTCCCCATTCAAAATATGATTCATCTTCTAAAATATTTAAAAAAAATTTTCTTCAATCCTTTAAAACAAATGTTGCTCTATGCTGAGAAGTATTTTAGAAGATATTCTAAATTTAAATATTTAGTTACATGAATGAGTTATTTTATCACCACAATATAAAATCATACCTAGCTATTTTTTGCTCAAGTAAATAAATGATTCAATTTTTATTAGTCATATTTAATATTTCTTGTAAAAATAATTGTCTTTTACTTATTACAAATACTAATAATAAAAATAAAATTCTTTCAAAGGAAGAAATGCATCATTTCAACTAATGTAGACGCAATAACTAATATAGTGATTTTTCATGTATGTCAGAAATATAATAAATTCAATCTTTAAATAGATATTTAATTGGAAGCTTTCGAATATATTTGCTCTAATGTAAATGTGTGCTTAATATATACTAATTATTTTGGTATATGCAAGCTTTATATGAAATGTCAACTATTTCTTTATGCAATAGTAGTTAATCGTTTCAACAAATATCCGCGTGAAAGATATACTTTTCATAAAGAAACTCAATTCTATTCCGAATGATGTTCGCAGGTAAATAAAAGCTCCTTTATTCTCTTTCAACTAATTCTGGTATTTGCTTATATTTGTAGTATACGTCAGTTTAATTGCACTAGCAGCTGTCTTGCGGTTGGAAAAGTACCACCTGGGTGTAGAAGAATTACTGCTGGTACTGAAAATTATTTCTGCCCTTAACATCTGCGAAAATAAATCTACTTATTGAGTCACATATGTTTCGTCTACATCATTGAAACAATTCTGTAGACCTCACTTTTCCTTCGTTTAGCTCAACATTTGATTCAAATTTGTTACAACACTTTTCTTCGTAAAAGATAAAAATAATGAGACATATAGGAATAAAATATATATCTGGAGGAGTATTTTAAACTTATATTTTATTTTATATAAAATGCATAAATGAAAAGTAAAGTATTTTAAATCTCGCTTGTTATTTTTTCAGTTTAAATAAGTTTTATCTTTTTAAAAATTAATTCTAGGCTTAAGGCGATAGAAATTATGAAATTAAAATAATATTTAGCAAAACTTATAATCAAGGAAGCTTTAATTTTAACTTTTTGAGGAAATTTTTACGACAATTATAATTATAATTTAATTTAAATTTCTGCTTTTCAAAATATCCAGTTTAATTACATGCTTATTAAATAAAACTTGCCCTGATAGATGTGTATTACTAAAAAATATTTGCAATCCATTTAAAAATGACATGAAATTACAAAAAATATTTCATAAAATTATTTAAAGTACTTGAAACTCGCGTGCAATATAAATACTTCCATAACTTTAATTCAATTCCTACTATTATAACTCACACACTCTCTATTTATTTATTTATCTTGGTAGAATTTTCAATCGATAATAAAATACATTTTAAAGCGCTCAATTGAGCTGAAATGTTATATACATGATAATTTTGGTTGATAATACAATAATTTCATAAAAATTAATTGATTAAAACTAATTACTTAAAGAATTGCAAATACAGTCGCGTTGACATCATTTTTGGTGACTTTTGTCAAAACTTGAAAAGGTTTTTTATCACGTTTTAAATCATTCAGTTGAACTGAAATTTTATATACACGATTATTTTGGATAAAAATTCGATACTTTTATGATAATGAATAAAAATTACCTTTTAATGCTGTGATTCTTTCCTATGTATATACATATTTATATTAATTATAACTATTAATAAAAAGTAACTAAAATAAAAATTTTCTTTGTTGAACTAAGTAGGAATTGACTTATTTTTTTTTACATTACTTGTTTTATTCATAGACTTTTATTTTGATTTTTCATTTCATTTTAAAGTCTTACTAGACATGGCTAAGCCTTCTGTAAGAAAATAGCTTTCAAAAGGGTTTCCCCCCACCACCACCCTGCTGGGTTGCATATTGTAAACTAATTTTTGCAGACATTCCCAAAAGTGAGAACAATTTCACAGTGGAAACATTTAGTGTTGGCCCTTGCTGACAAATTCTGATGCATGAATTAATTTTAATGCTAAATATTGTTCTGATTTTAATTTCGTCCAGAGTGTCAGAGCCAAATTGATACTCAAAGAATCTTTTACACACCGCATAAGCAAAAAAATGGCATACATGTCTACAGTTTTCGCATCCACAAAATATATTGGCGTAAGCCAGGATCGAACCAGCAACGTTAGCCTAACAAGCCGGGCACGCTACCTTTAAGCCACCGAGTCGACACTTTCAAGCGCTATAAGCACAGCTGAACATTTAAAAGGATAGCATTATAATGAAATGTCTGTTGATTTATATTTATATAAATAACTTTTATAATTTTTATACTTCTTTGAAATAGAAAGTTGATGATCTAAATGGTTTAATTTACTAAATATACTCGATGTTTTTAACATATTTGGTTAACAAAAATAATAATTGTTGTTTTAACTATTAGTAAGATGTTTTGTTAACTTGAACACGCTAAAGGCTTTGAAAAAGTAGAAATGTATATGATCATGAAGAAAAACACGTAGGTCAGAACTTGAAAAATGTTTACAGTATGTAAAGTACACTCTCAAAACATTTATTACTTAACATAAAAAAGTCATTTCTAACACTAAATAAATAATCTCCCTTTTTTTTTACTTATATTATAGTCCAGGAATGACGAATCAATGACAAGCGACACAATATTTTAGACACATCACCGATGGAAATGGTTTGTGTTTTAGTTCAAAATAAGAAAATTCACTGTGAAGTATTAGATGAAGATGAGAAATCAAATAAAGTGAAATTTTGAAGACAGATAGAATTTTTTTATGTCCGTAATTAATTCTTCAATCAAGAGATCCTCATTGAGATTTTATAAGTTCAATAAGTTATCGGAGTTTTAATATAGTTTATTATGTACCATATATATATATATATGATATGACTTCATTTCATAAATCGAACTCTTCTCATTTTTATTGGTTGGAAATTGAAGAAGTTGAAATAAAACTGATTGATTTCCAGTCTAGTTTAATACGGATTTAAAAATGTATTGAAACAAGAAAAAAGTTCGAATGGATTGAAACAGAAATGTTAACAAGCAATATAAGTAAAAATTGCATTAACGGAATTTTAGAAAAATAGGCAATTAAATTCCATACACATTTAAATGTTTATCAGAAGCTGACTCTTGCTATTTTAACCATATTTTCATCTAAATGTACCTAAGAGTTATTATTTTAAGAGTTGAATAACTTTAAAGTCTCATTCAAAAACGGTTTGTCAGATCACTCTAATTCAGCATGTTTTCTTCTTATTGTAACATCTTGCAATCCTAACATAAGTTATTTGTCTTCTAATCTGCAACAACATAAATCACACTATTGTTTCTTTAATTTGAATCACACGTATAACTAAAACATATACTATTATACCCTGCAAAATGTATTTTTCTATTGTAAATAAAGAGTTTTGACTTTTTAGAGAATTCAGTTTTATTATTTTCCCACTAATTAAAAATCAAAATTATTTGACGGCACGTCTGTACCTCATTAAACACTTCTTTAGAAAAAATGGCACGTTGATCCATAAATGTTTTTTACCCCTGTAATAGTCTATCAAGAAAATAATAATTAGTATTGTCAACACGTACTTAACACTAAAAATCAAATGAATAACATTTAAATAACTTCACATATCTTCTATTCGAATAAGAACTATAAAGATTTAACCCTTATATTACTAACAAATAAAAAAACGAACTAATTTTATCATTTGATATATGACATTGTGTGGACTTGCATATTTCCATTACAAACGAGTTCAAAGAGGTTAAAACAACCTTTACTTTGATTTATTCATTGGTTAGTTAAACTTACTGTGCGATATTATACTTGTATCATTAGTCTCATAATGATAATGATACCAATGTCGCAAGCCTAATTTCCTATACCAGTGATAATGTCATAAATGTTTAAACGATGTTAAAGAAAGAACAACTATTATATATCTATCCAATTTAATCACTATTGGATCATTCTATTATTCATGCTAAGCTGTTTTAACGATAAAAGAGACTGTTGTTAATTAACTGAATAGTCTCATTCGGGGTTGTCTAGATGGTTGTATGCTGACTGAAAAAAATATGCAGATTAAGTGGTTGTCACAGTCTGTGATATTATTCCGTTGAAACCCCTTCATTATACAATAGTTCTCTAAGTAGATGTAAGTTAATTATCAAAGTAATATTCATACACTTTTCGTTCTGTAAAAGTAAAACCTATTATTTAAAGCAAGACAGTTTTACACGTCGAAGTACAACGCTGTTGTAATATTGAAAATTTTTTACATAAAATGAACAGGCAATTATTACTTTCATGTAACATTATGTTCCAAATAAAATTGCCATTGATTGGTATTTTGGAAGAAACAAGAATCACATTTTTAGGTTCACAAAAATAAGCTAATAATACTTGTGCTTCCAAAAGGAAACATAGAGCTAGATATTTGGATTATTAAACAATATGTTAAATTATAAATTATGAAATTTAATATCCTACCTAACTTTTAATCCTGCCAACCATTATATATATATCTACATATATAAACAGTGTGTTTTATAAAATGGGATTGGCAAAAAAATACGCAACCAAACAACTTTTATCAAATGATGCATGATCGGATTTAAAACGCAAAGGAAAGAAGGTGCCAAAAGTAAGGTTGTATTTTTTATACGTGACAAAATCATACAGTAAACAATTTAATTACAAAAACAAACTTAATGATAAACGATTACAATAAGAGTTCAAAATATTTAACAACAGCAGCTATGCAATCTGCAAAACAGGGATGGGTATTAAATCGATCGCGATCAACCAGTAGAACACCAAGGCAGTTTGGGGGTGACAGCCTATACCGAAACCTAAGACGCGCATACTAAAAGAAACATATTTATGTAACACCAACACCAACTAGACTGGAGAATCGGCTTTTCTCAAAATATGTGATTGTATTTACTTTTGAAAGGGATTCGATAAATATGTAGACTACATTTGTACCTTCACTGGAAGCTGATGCTTAACATGTTCAATGTCATTGTACAGAAAAAAAGCAATTACTGCGATGCCAGTCGTAGAAATGAATTTTTCCCTACACGCCGACTGAAAGGGAAAACAAATGTTGGATCATCAGTTCTTCCCCCGATAGCACGTGCTTGGTTATTTAGACCAGTGCTTCTCAAACTTTCAATACTGCCCCCCCCTTTCAATCACAATTTTTATCGCTACCCCTTAAACATTAATAATGTACTGAATGCAATAAAAATGTACTTTGCGCTAAAGCAACAATCTTTATTATAAACCGTACAAATTCATGACATAAGTATTAAAATTTGTATATGTTATTTTTAAGCAAAAAAAATTAAGTTATAGGATAATCATTATGTTATTTTTCTCTTCTCTAATTTTTAAATTGGAACATATTGCAAAATGCGGTGGCTGCTTAGAAGACAAAATATACATATCAGCTAAATATAGAAAAAAAAAACAGAGGGTTAATTTCTAATCATAAGCATTCCTTTGAAAAACTTTGCTCTGTAAGACAAGCCCATGGAAGTCGCTAATACTTATTAAACTTGTTTTTAATTTAGTATTAATTAATTAGTTATAAAATACTGTGCGCAGCACTGATACATTAAAAGTATACTGGCTGAAGTGTCCGCTCTTTTCCCGAGTTCATTTATAAGAAAATAAAACATTATTGATATAATAGCTGAATTGTAAGGAGAGTAAAACCAAGTGCGCGACAATGTTTACAAAAATGTAATATGATTTTTTTAAATGATTGCTCAAATTATAATTAGTTTTAAGGGAACTGTAGTTTTTAGCCTCACAAAATTAGCATTTAGAATTGATGTTGAATAATGAACAATAGTATAAATTTCCGATGAAGAATAATTCTATTACTTTAATATTTAAGTGAAAAGACTTCGACATGTTTTAACTCTTGAGTTGGCGCGCACTTGATACTAATGGTCGAGCGGGGCTATTGAGTCACCCTAATCCTTTTTTTATAATGATTCGTTGAGTACACAATAAAAATCGTAATTCCAGTGAATAATCTAATTAAGAGAAAATATACTCACCTACTTTCAAGGACACAGAAAATATTTCGGAAAAAAAGTTATCACACCGAGAACTCAGTCAAAACAAGTATCTTAAGATTGCAAAAAAAACATTTTTAACTCCCAAAAAAGAGGGTGGATATGTGACAAATATATTTTAGTTCACGTTAAGTCTGTCAAACAGGAGGATAGTATCAGGGCCATTGGTAACAATTAAACAGTTTTGCCATAATTACCGATTTCGTGCACTGTGTGCTCGGCGTGACCTCCCCCGGATTAAAAGTGTATTTATTACAATATGGATGTTCTAAAAAATATGTAAAACGTTTTTTATTATGCTTTATATGTTTGGGAATACTCATAAAAATAAATCTTGGCCTAATAATCTTTCAAAGTGCTCTCTGTGCTTTTCCAAAAATCATTAAAATTTTTTACAAGGAAAAAAGTGCAGCAAAAATAGTTTATTTACAACTTCCCTAAATGAAAAACAAATACTTAAGTGCAGGGACGTAACTAACCATACAAGTAAGTTGGAAGGTCAAACTGCAGAAAATACATTCTGCTGTCTACAGCTGATGGCAATAATATATAACAGTTATGAGTTTTTATCTTCCTAATTTTTATTTTTGATTATGGATCTGTTTTTTTTATCTGAAAAGTAGCATTTTAGGTTTAAATAAAAACGTAATAAAAAATCTCTCATCATGGGATTGCAGCAAATTAAATAAAATGTTTTTTATTTGGTTACAGTATCAGAGATAGCTAAAAAATGCAATTTTGAAGTAGCAGTTGTTATTTTTGATGACGTTATATCGCAGATGATATATATATATAAATTATATCAGTGTAAATGTGTATTTTTCATTATGTCAGAAACTATTTTGTTTTACTTCATTCCAGTAAATAAATTTTTTTAATCTTTTATTTTCGATATGCTCGCGCCTCCCTTGTACGTTTATCATGCCCCCCAGGGGGGCGCGCCTCACAGTTTGAGAAACACTGATTTAGACATTACTCTACACCCCGCGGCTCAACGGGATTGGGTTTTGTATTTGATGGCATATCCTGCCATGACTTGAGAATCGACATCGAACAAATGTAATCACATGTGTTGGTTTCAGCTTCTTTGGTTCACGTATGTTATCAGCTCAATACCTTGAATACGTCCTCGGTCTAGGAGCCGCTCATAGTTTTTCAAGTATTCGGCAATTTTCTGTTTGTTGCGGTTTTTTAGTAAAAATTGTAATCTACCATCCACTTTAAAAGAGGGATACGATGTCGAAAACTAGTTTAAAAAAAAGAAAACATACAATTTTAATACCGATTTCCCTCATTTACGCCATTTGGTGCACTACAACACCTTAAAACATTAGAAGTGATCCGTACCCTGGAGAAGTCCACCCATCCCTGCTGCACAGCTTCGAACAAAGTATTGATTAACTTTCTCCAAAACACCAGACATATGACGCATTTTCTGTAGCCGCTATCGAATCTGGCGACGAAAACATCTGCAGATTCAATGGTTGTCTCATATGTAAGAGTTTTCAACGGCTCAACAAAATGAAATCCGTACATTAAATATTTTGAGAAAAAAGGGGACGAGTGTTAACCCGACGCATTGTTCAATCCATCGGTCAAGAAGACTTATTTCCATACAGCATATCATGCCTCGTACAAAAAGAGTTCGGACTCCAACTTACTGGAACCATAATACCAGCCGGATGTGTAGTGAAATGCTGTTCAACTTTTCCAACAGTACCTGTTGCGGAAATGTGAAGTACATTTCAGCGTAAAGGCGTTCTGGCAAAAGATAAGGCCGGAGTAGTTGGATCACCTCACACAACTGTCGTTGCAAGAGCTCAAATATTTTACGGTTAGGGGGAACCATCTGTTGAAAACCCACCTTCTGTACAAACATTGAGCTTCTCAGCTGCTTCCATTTCCGATTTTGTAAAAGTCTCTGAGTGAATTAGTGGAGCGGTTGCACCTCGTACGCCAGAGGTTGCCGAAGTCGATAGATTTGTTTATGTGAAAATCTGTAGCACGTATGTCATATGACTACATGGCATGTAGAAGACCCCTTGAGTGTCAGTTTGGCTCTGTTACTCTAAGAAAAACTTTTCCCTTGCATTGTTTACCATCTGATGAGAGATTGAATTGAATGAATTCAAGCATCACAAGTTTGGTAGAGGGAGCCACCACTAGATGGTACCACCAATGAAATGGCTCTTATAAAGGGGAACTTATCGAGTCTTTAAAGGCTTAGCTGGCAATCTGAGAAAAATTGTGTGGATAAATTGCACATCAGCCTTTTCTGTGCTAGGAAAGGACAGCATTTTCTAAAACGATTCTAGAGTGATTGGCAGTTACAAACTCGAATAATAGCTTTTATATATCTATCCAAGATTATTTTTTTGTATACTAGTTTTCCTTATATCACATTTACAAACTATTACTGCCGTTCTTCTCCCGATAATCCTACAGCAACAATGAAGTCTTAACCCAGAAGGGGTTCATGGCAATGTCACATGCACTCTATGCCAACATTAGAAGTCCCCCCAATTCATTTTTTTATAATTATTTTTATTGAACACGACAAAAATCGGTAATTCCGTGAATAATGTAACTTAGGGAAAGTATACTTACCTACTTTTAATGCCTATTCAACATTTTTTTTTGTTAATTTGAGAAAAAAAAATCTAATCATACTGAACTGAAATGTTTCAAATGAGCGGCACTGGAATAGCAGACACAAATCACAAACAGTTTACTCTAACATTACAGGAATCATATCATATAAGAGGACACTGACGAGATCATTGGTAACAAACAGTTTACCTAGAATTGAAAATTTCTTCAACTTAGAATGACACTGTATTCCATTATACCTATCCTTAATGTTTACAAGTTTCTAAACGCGTCAGGAGAGTTTTATATTATTTTCGACCACATATTCTAACAAGTAAGTTGTTTATTTCGTTGTACACTATCACCACTTAAGGTTTAATCCGACAAGCAACCCCGACCCCATATATTTCTTTATCTATTTCTCTCTCTGTTATCACACATATATGTCGAAAGAAAATGATGAAATTAGGATTTTCATCAAATCCATAAGGGAAAAATCAAGCAAGATGTTAAAATAACGTATTTTCAAGGCGTAACGTATTTTCCCTGTTGTAATAAGTGATTTGATAAAATACCCCAATTGAAAATGATGAAATGAAAAAGTCAGCATTTGTAGAGCTCGGTTTTCTCTTATTACTTCCTTTTTTATAGATGAAAAAACGTTTTGATAATTAAAAAAGCTATTTTATAAAGGGAGTAAGTGAATATTAACGTCACACTTTTCAGCTACTTGAGGGCTTTTGGCGACGGACCACGTAATTTGAACCATGGTCAAGTGACGTGGACGACACCTGAGCTGGAAATGCCTCTCCTAAATACAACACCACACCAACGGGAGGACATTTCAGCTCTCGACAGATTTAACTTGCATCACTGCCCTACATGGCGGGTTTTTATTAGTACTGGGCTCAAACTCATGACATGCCTGTCATGATCCAATACTTTGAAGACTGGGCTACCGCAGCCCTCATTTTAAAATGGGAAATAATAACTCAAAAAAAAGGTGATACAAATAAAGCAGGATATTTCTGAAGTACTACATTAATATATAATTTTAAAAAGAAACTTCTTGAAATTCTACGACAAAAAAATATCCTTTAAAAAATACTAGTTTTATTATCTAAATATTTTATTAATTAATTTCAGATGAAAAATTTGTAATTCAGTGATCATTGCTGCATCAATTACTCTACTTTCAATAATGTACCATATTTTCTAAATAAATACTTCTAAACTCTTGGCAATATTATTTCATTATTTCAGTGAATCAGGTTGGGGATTTGATCAAATCACTTACTTTCCTTTGGGCACTTTGCACTTTACAGAGTTCTTGTTTTAACATCTTGCGTGAACTGATCATATTCTTTAGGGATTTGATGAAATCCCTCCTCTCTCTCTTCTTTCTTATTTACTCATTTTCCTGCAACCTATGTAATATAACTCTTTTCAGAGTTTACATTATTTCCACACGCAACTTAAACATCTTACATATTTAAAAACCAACCAAATTATAGCCTACCAAATTTGTTTTTCATCTGTCTAGGCATCTTTCTTTGCCTACTGTTTAAAGGATGCGTTTATATACAATTTCGATTTTTAAGATATCCGACTACGTTCGGAATAGTTATTTTGCAAAAGCGTATAAATGGATAATATGTATGCTATTTAGTATCACTTAGATTAGAAGATGTATATAAAATTGTTTTAAGAATATTATTACAATAAAAAAATTATTTAAATACAATATTATGACAAAAAATGAACATATAATGACCAATTTTCAAAATATTCTCCTTATGTGAAAACTACTTCTATTGTACTAATATTTTCCCTGTATATATCTCACACCTCCGTACAGAGAGGCTCAACTAGAATTTTTGAAATATATAACTTAGAAGTGGGTTTATCCATGTTTTACGACAACAGAGGGAAGAAATTTTGAGAAGGAAAAAAAAACGCCGATAAATATTTCAAATGGTTGTAACTCTGAAAATAATGTGAATTTTTCAAAAACCCTAGTTCAACTCTCTGGAGAAGTCTTTACTTTATATAAGTAAAATATTATTATAGAAAAAAATTTTACAAAAAGAAAACGTTTTGAAAAATGTTATTTTAAGTTAATTTTTTGCCAAAATATTGTATTTAAATAATTTTTTTGTCAAAATGTCCTTTAAACAATTTTATACGTGTATTCTAATCTAAGTTACATTAAATATCATGAAAATTAACCATTTATGTGCTTTTTTAAAATCATGGTTCCGACCGAAGTCGGATACCTTAACTCAATCAGAAGTAGCTTTCCATTATTTTCAAGACTCTTATTTTTGTTGGAAAGAGTAATGAGTTGAATTTTTTTGGCAAATTATTTTTTGAAGAATTCTTTGGTTAGGTAATTTCTTTCTTTCTTTCTTTTTTTAGTTTTCTGCTTTAGGATTTAAGAATTTGTTGTAGAGTAGTAGTTGGTTGCTTTCTCATGCTTTGTGTGTGTGTGTGTGATATTTTATACAGTTTGAAATTTTTATATACTTTGAATTTTTTTTTATTTTATTTAGTTTTCCTACCAAGTTGTAAAGGGGGAAGATTGAATGAGCAGTGATCCTTTTTGGACATATGTTATGTAACTTACATACATGAATGAATCTTATTGACGATTTATTTTTATTTAAGAAATCATCTAAAAAGATAATTTCATGAAAAAATAAAAAAAAAATATTCAGAATTATCTGATTTAAATATAGTCTTATTAGGAATATTGTATTAACAGCTCAGTATACAAATTTAATTACTATTAACAGTTTCATGTACTGGGAATTTTTGACAAGAATAAAGCATTAGAGTTAAATAACAATAAATATTTTAGGTAAAACTCACATAATTATAATTATTGAATAAAAACTAGTGCATATTAAGCATATTAAACGCTTTTTCGAATAAAGAGTGTCCAAAGAATTATCTGTATTAAATGTAGCATTATTAGGAAGATTGTTAATAGCTCTGTATACAAATTTAATTACTATTAAGGTATCCGACTACGTTCGGAACCGTGATTTTAAAAAAGCGCATAAATGGATAATTTTCATGATATTTAGTATCACTTAGATTAAAATACATGCATAAATATGTTTTACAGATATTTTGACAAAAAATTTTTATTTAAATATAATATTTTGGCAAAACATTAACTTAGAATAATCTTTTTTTCCAAACGTTCTCTTTTTGTGAAAAATGGCTCTATTATAATAATATTTTGCTTTGGAATATATACCTTGAAATAATACTTCAAATAAAATGCTTCAAAACATGAGAGCATTTCAGATCTCTTCGTACAAAAGAGGGTGTGCATTATATGGCAAGCTTAACAAACATTAAAAAATGCAGATCAAAAGTATAGGTCAGCATTATACGCCCGATTTTATCATAATCTAATATTTTTCTTTACATTGTTTTTCTAGTGTCAAATTGTTCGATATCGTCCCTTTTTTTATTCATTTCACCATTGGAATGCGAGTCTAAATAACTATGCATATTTTTGATGATATTCAACATTGATCAGAATCTGCTGATACAGGAAGAAAAACAATAATCTTTTTTTTTCAACCAAAGAAAATGTCATAGAAATGTACATTCATAAAATCTTTAAAAATATATATGAAGAACAGATTGTGAAGGAAAGTTAAATCATAACGCAACACGAGAAAAATTGCATTAACTCTGAATTTTAAAGTGCAAAAAAGATTTACTTTTTTGAGCATTCAATCCCATCAATAGTCTGATTTTGATGAAATTACCATAAACAGCTCAGAAAATCTTAGGTGTAAATAAAATTTCGCATTTGCATTTCTATTCTTACCTATTAGCATCACTGCATTTAAATTGGCACCAGGCGAACTGTGCTATTTCCCACCAAAATCTTACAAATATTTTTTGTTTCATATAAAAATCTTTGTTGTTTTGATATCAAGGAATGATACATGTGGCGCCAATTTGGTTGTGGTGACACTAATAGGTTAATACCTAAAAAAAATCTAAATAAATCACGATATCTACAATCTTATAATCCCAATAAGTTTTGCATTGAGTTCTATTTTCTTTTTGTTATCCTAATATTATAATTGCGAAAGTTTGTAGGTATGGATGTTTGTTACTCTTTCATGAAAAAAAAACAACTGAACGGATTTTAATAAAACTTTACAATAATGTAGCTTATACAATAATAGAATTTTTCCTTGCTTATTGTAGTTTTAATTATAGGATACCGTGACTCAGGTTTTTAAGTCAAAAAATGATTTGTGAAGCTTTTTGTAAACATAAGCTTAGATAATGTGGTATTTATGTATTAGCATCATCACAGCAAAATTGGTACCATCCGAATCACACCTTAATATCAAAGCAGCAACGATTCTAACATATTTTATATAAATCAGTCAGATTTTGGCAGAAAATGGCGCGATTCATGAGGCGTCAATTTGGCTGCGTTGACGATAATATGTAAATACTGATAATAATTACTTGTTCTTTAACACAAATATCAGTGGATTATTTTAGACAAAATGAAATTCCCTTCTTACCTGCTTTTTATTCTTCTGTTCAAAAATAATTATTATCTGTTACTAAAAACTATGTTTCTTTTCTTTGTTCAACGACAAATTCTAAATATTGCTTAGTGTAACAATAAAGTTGAAAATCCTAGCTAGCAATATAACAAAAAGAGATTATAGTAATAAATAATTTTTTCTACGTAAATTTTTTAAGGATTTTATTATGCACTTTTGGTAGTAACAAATTGTGATCCTTATATCAAAATAAATACTTTTATCACTTCTGGACCATAATAATAAAATTTAGTTTGCATGTTTCTTTTGTTGAATTGAAATCCACCAAGAATGCTCCGGAGGAATTGATGTTAAAAATTCCGTTTGAGTTCTATTAGATTTAGACTTGAAATTTATATAGCACATATATTTATTTTACGAAGTAGAGATTCATTTAAAGTTGCTTTTGTGGAAATTTACTTGATTATTGGGTTAAGCGAGCGCAAAATATCTTTCTACTTCTATTTTAGATATTATAAGAAATTCTTAATTCTAACCATTTTATATCAAGAGGCGAGAGTTACAGCTATTAATATATTTTTCAATACAATCAAATTCTTAATGCTAGATATCAAAAATTTATGAATATGTAAAAAGTATTTATTTATACAACATCGTGAAATACACAATGAAGCGGGTAAATAATGGCTAGTCAGCTATAATTTTGTACTATTTTGCAACTGATGAAACATGGAATTACCCAATAAAAGAACAATAAGCTTTTCCACACCAAAGTGTCACGCTATTTGGTTGGAAGTAGGTAAGACGTAACGCTAAAGTGTACCGATATTCAGGCAATGATTTAATTTCAAGATTTACTTACTTTGGGGCTTACTACCTTGATATCAAAATCAGATAAATTGTAGCCCAAGCACAATCCTATATTAATACAAAAAAACATGTAAACAAATGTTTGTACATAAAAAAAAATTAACTTAAATCACGCAATATTGACAATCTGTTAATCCCAATTAGTTTTAATTGTCATTTCTTTCAGTTACATTTTTCTACTTTTTTGTTACAATGGAATTTTACAATAGAGGAAAAGGGTACTTACGTACCGGTGTCACCTCAGCAAAATTTGCGATATCAAAACAATAGATTCTTACGTGTTTTATATGAAAAAGAAAAAAAAATCAGTCAAGTTTTTGTGAAAAAAAGTGCCACTTTGGCTGCGGTGATAAAAATCTGATGGAATTGAAGAAAATGTTGGTGCTTGCGTTTTATCGCTCCGATGTGAACATTCAAAATAACTCTCCAAGTTAGCAGCTTTGATCTTCTCTTAGAATAAACTTGTGTTTGCAAATGAAATTTATTAAAGTTACAATTTTTTAAGGGATTAAGTTTTAAGCTGAAATTTCCAAATTTCACTCATTGGTAATTTCTTTTTTTTAAAAATAAGAAAGAAAGTACTACGTTAATGAATTCTTGAAAAAAGGGTTTTATTTCAGTAATAATCTGTTTTTTCCTTAGTTTAATTTATCAATATATTCTTTTTTTGTTTTACTGCTAGCTAGGAGTTTCAACTTTATTGTTACAATAAGCAAGATTTAGAATTTGTCGTTGAACAAAGAAAAACAATAAAGTTTTTTGTAACAGATTATTATTTTTGAACATAAGAATAAAAACAGGTAAGAAGTGAATTTCATTGTCTAAAATAATCCACTGATATTTGTGTTAAAAAATAAGTAATTATTATCAGTACTTACGTATAATCGTCACCGCAGCCAAATGGTATCATGTTGTGATTCGCATGGCACCAATTTTCCTGTGGTGACGCTAATACATAAGTAACACATTATGTACGCTTCTGTTTACAAAAAGCTTCATAAATCATTTTTGACTTAAAAACTTGAGTCTCGGTATCATATAATTGAAACTACAATAAGCAAGAAAAAATTACAGTTTAAAAAATAAACAAACATAAAACTGTGTGACACTAAAATGGAAATTATAGTATTAATATAATACAAAACAGTTCATACCTTAAGACATGGGAAATCTAATGTTATTTTATTTGTGTTGCAAATCCAAAAATGAAATTTAGGAAGAACATTTTTTTTACCACAACTTTTTCCAAGAACGAATGTAAATCCACCACAAAGAGTTAAAAAACTCTGAATAAATATATTAACAATAAAATGTGCTAAAATACCCCCCAAAACTGCTCTTAACATTAATTTTCGCAAAGTTGATTTGACACGTCTGATGACATATCTTCATTTAGCTGAAAAATCACTTAAAAATTGAATTTCAAAAAATCTAAAGTTAATCTAGAAAAAAAACTCTTTGAGGTGTTCAGGATAACAGGCCAAGTTTCAGACTTATGGGTTTCTTAGTTATACTGGTACAGCTGAAACACGCAAACTGTTTGTTTTATTAGTGTACATATATAGACGATGTTGAATAAAAAAACGGGTAATCCGTTAATAATTTGGTGCATCGCAATTTAAATAGCTACATGATAAATTAATGTATGTATGTTTGTTTTCTATTGATTACACAGTGAAAACTAACTTCCAGGGAAAGGCCCTAGGTACAGCAGCTGCTGGTCAAAAGAGAATCAAATCAGAGAAACAAACAAAACTAATAGTCCAACAGCATATATAGAAAGAAAAATCTTTCATTGTGTCTCTGTAGCGCAATGAATAAAACTGAGCTTTTTTTGCAAACATAATATAATTTAAAGAGGGTAGAGCCATTGCAGAGCAGTGTACCCAAATTTAAAAATAATTTTTAATGAGTGTTCATATTGCAGTTTTGCTTCACCGAAAAGAATGATTTCCCAAAAACATATATATGAATGCAAAAGAGAAAATTAACATGCTAAAAAGGTAAATAGAAATGAAGGAATGAAAATTTAAACAAAAATTATAAGGTAAATGTAATAACAGTTGTATGTTTCTGCTATGGGAACTATGAGTGAAATAATCTGAAATAGATAAATTGAAAGAAAAACATACGTCATAAACCATTTCCCTAAAATATTATCATAAATAACACATATTAGGAAGCCTTCAACCGGAGAAAAATAAAATTAGTACAAATCAAAATTTAAAAAAATAGATAAAATAAGCCTACATTGTAATAATGCATTAAATTAATATTTTACGACGAAAGGATGATATTCTGTCAAACATCTATGTTGCATTTAATATAAAATGTAGATGTAATACAGAAAAATTAAGCCCTAATTTTGAAGGAAACTTTTAAATATAAGAAATTTAAACATGAATAAAATAAACAAATAAATATGAAGTAACCTAGAATATAGTAGAAATTATAACATTAATTAAATTACATCTTTCTTTTTTTTGAAATTTCGTAAGAGGATAAATACGTTGAATGTAAAAATGGTTCAGAAGAATCAAAACAAATGAGACTTGCCAAAACAACAAACTAAAAACCAAGTTAAAAAAATGGAAAAATCACTTAAAAATTTAATTTTAAAAAATCTAAAGCGAATTTCGAAAAGAAAAACTCTTCGTAGCGCACATCTTCAGGACCTAGAATAATTATGTGCCAAGTTTCATACTTCTGGGTTGCTTAGTTTGGGCTGTAGAGGTGAAACACACACGCTTAATGTCTTCTTTATTAATATAGATTACATCAGTAGTTAATGTTGGGTTGTGGAACTTAGACAGCGGATTAACACTCCTCTTGTCTTTCCACTTCAGCATTCTCTGTCCTGTGGCCCTATTTACCCAGTCATCTTCACCACAGCATTCAAATAAGTGGTATGTTTTATGTACCACCAATAGTGAAAGAATTAAACTTTCAATTATTTTACAAAGAGTCTGATTCTGATTTTAGAATTTTAATATGAATTATACAAATTAATATATATAAAGTACTGCGAAAGAATTATTTTTAAATATAAGGTTGTTTTATAGATCTTATCTTTCGATGCAGTATTTTTTCATGAATATATATTGATAAAGTATTTAAAATTTTATCCCCAAACGGGTTTTCTGTATTGAATGCAATCTAAAAATTTTATCACAGGTGTTATGCATTCACTTTTATTTTCTGTTTAGAGTTATATAGTCATATATTCAAAGTTTTCGTTATCAACATCGTAAAGGTTTATAATTTAATTTGTATCATTATTTTTTAATTAAAATATGTTATAATTATTTCGTATGAATCTCCACAGAGAAAAAAAACGATTAAAATGTGCCTGAATTATCTTTAATTAATTTTTATAAGTGCTATAAATAATTACAGTTGTCGAAATTTTCAACTGTATTATCGTGCTGAAAATTAATTTTTATCTCTGAATGTTTGATATCGCTTTTTAGTGCTGCATTTTGAAACTACAAAAAGGTACTGGCAAAGGACCTCGAAATTTCGAACATCGTTTGAATGACGAGAGAATGGTAGTAACATTTTATAGCATTGAAAATGTAATGTTTCTCTTATTACGTCAGAAATTTAAGGTTATTTTAAGATGGAAAATTATAGTTAATTTTAAAGATTGAATTGTTTAGATTTGAAATTATAGTTTTGATTTTAGAAGTATTAATAAAGAATGCTCAATTTAACATTGATAAAGTCTTCATTATTATTATTTAGCAAGTTCTGGGTGCCTATAAAAATATGTATTGGTTAAAGAGCTCGTTTACTGTCAATTCAGATAATTAAAAACTGGAAAAGAGCAGAATGTATTGTTTTATATGGTGGAAAATATATTCTAACATACTTATTAATTGTTTGTATTAATTCCAGCACATTAATTCTTTCATGTTCTTCTATATTTACACTGAAGGCATACTTTGGCACTGATCCATAATTTATAAATGAACTAAAGAGCACTTATAACTCGGAGTTTTGTAAATAATAAGTTATCAAGAAAATGATTATGAAGTACAAACTAATGTTCATATCATGCCTTTCTCAGAAGTATTTGTCGTTTACGAGACTTCAAATTTAATTCAAAGGATATATTCTTTAAAAGTTTGAGAATAACAATGAAAATAAAATTAATTATAATTTTAAGTGTTAACTCTTGTGGAACTTTTCCTTCATTTCTTTTTCAAGCTCATGTCATTTTCAGGGATGTCACATGACTTCTTTTGTTTCATTATACAACGTGAATATTTCTTGAAGTTCAATATCTTCATTATTTGTTAAAATGCTATATGAAAAAGTTTATTCTTTTTTTTTAATATAGCTTGACACGGAAAAATATTTATTTGATGAACATTGTCTATACGCAGTCATGATGTAATTTATTGTAACTTTTCGCAGTTTCCTTTACATAAAAATATATTTTTTGAAAATTCTTAATTTACATATTTGCATTTATTTTCTTAATATTTCACTGCTAACAAAAATAGAATGCTGAAAATAATTTCAGAATTCTGAAGGATTACGATAGAGACAACAAATTTTCTTTCTCTTATTTCTCTTACATAAATATCTTACTCAAAATGCCAATCTTATTTTAGTAATTAAAAAATTCTTACTTTTTTTTTGAAAGTTTCAATTTTAAACTATTAACTTTTTACTAAACAGAAATTTTACGAAGATTATTTTCGTTACATTTTTAACAAAACACTTTCTATTTAATGGGAAACAGTGGCGCACTCAAAGGGGGGGCTCACTGGGTCAGCCCCCCTCCAAAGCCCTTGGATTCTTTTTCCATTGATTATAATCCTATGTATGTAGTACGTAAAATTCAATTAAGTATGTGTTATTATTAATTAATTTTATTAATTAATGTTATTTTTTCAATAAATACTTAAGGTGTGTGGGAAAGCTAAAATCATATTATATATATATATATATATATATATATATATAATTTGAGATTTTTACATTTTCAAATTCTCTAGATTATAACCTATCTAAAAATACCTTAATGTAACTTCTTGGGTAATTAGAAGCTCTTAAAACCTATTTTTAAATAATCATTGAAACAGGACCGCGCCCATTTGAATGGCGAAAAATGTAAACAAAGTACTTCGTCTTTGCTTAAAAGTTGAACGTCTGATATAAACCAAAAAATGTATTTTTTTACTGTAAATTGCGCCTTTTTTAATATTTTTTTATTTCCTAGCCGATTTGAAGTTTCACTGTATACATTAAAATTTTGTTATCTCAAAATATAAATTTTCCTGTTCGATGTACCTTTTCTGAAAAACTACTGTTCACAGGTTTGTAAATTTTGTATGATATATTTATTATGATGGCTAATACATACTAAAATGAGCTTTTTGTAAAAAAACTCGAAAATTTATTATTTACAAATTTTTTATGTGAAAAATGTGCTAAATTCTCCGCAATGTTTGATAAAATGCTTCATAAATTATTTAAAAAATTCAAAATTAGGTAGAAGCTCATTTTAGTATGCGAAAGGTGTACTTTAGTTGTATGAACAATTTCAAGCACGTACACATAACAGTTTTTGAGAAAGGGTACATTGAAAACGGCCAATTTAACATTGTCAGTATATATATTGAGAGAGGTTTTCAACTCCTCTTAATTTTTTACTGTTTTTTTTTTTTTTTTGTTCCCGAAAATTGACAAAATCAAAAGAATATGTAGGGCAGCGTATTAGAAAATATATGAGAAAGTTGTACTATCGACTCTGGAATTTCTCACCCTTGAAAAATTCTGTATGCACGACTGATGGGAAGCATTACTTTCAAAGCGTTATTTGTGTTGTTATAGATTATAAATTCTTCATTTCGAAGAGAGGTAGCCGTGATAGCCTAGTGCTTATGTTTGTAGATTTGTGACTGGCGTGTCATGGTTTTGAGCCAATAATTACTGAAGACCTGCCTTCCAGAGAGGGTGGATATAATAAATATGCTGTGACTCTCTCAAACATCCTATCGTTAATGTGGTGCGGACGTTAGGAGAGGAGTGCCAGCCCAAATGCCATCCTTGTTACTTGACCATGGTTCGAATTCGAGGTCCATCCCCAATAGTCTTCGAGAGCATCTTATCATAATTATAACTTATACTCGAAGAGAGATACGAGAATTTTTAGTGGTCGGCACATAATTTGTTACATTTAAACGACTACATAAATGTGGATTCGGTTGGGGAGTCGTCATCCAATTGAATCTCTCATCAAAACAAAGCTCGTTGTCTTCGCGCGCAGGCGCAGCTGACCCAATGTGAAACAAAAACTTTGACCATTGAAAAAAACGAGAGAGAGACTGGGATTGCGCGAGCAGGCGTTCCCGTCATCACATCATGGAAATCTAATTGTAGAATAGCTACCTTTTTTTAATTAATTTTTGTCAAGTTTAAATAAATCTGAAGAAAGACCAATGTCTTGGACCCCCTTGTTGTCTCCCACATAAATATACTCTTTTTTGTTTAGCAGAGATTTTAAAATGAACTTGGTAGTTTTCTAAAAGAAAATTTATCCATACAAATATTTTTTTTTAAAATTATAATGGCCATTTTAAAAAGATATTAGTTAAAATTTGCCTGTTAAAAATTTTTATTCTGTCCGATTGATATTCTATATGTTCAAGCATGTATATCGTATGAATATCAAATTAATTTTATTTCTTCCTGTGGAGAAAATGAATTATTATTTTATTGTATACTTGATTTGAAAATGTATCTTCTTTAGAGAATATGAGGAAAACTATAACCTATAAGCTTTGGTCAGTCAACTCGTCATTTTCTAATTTATTACTCAAAATAAGCTAGCATTATTAACTTTAATTAATGAGAATAGATCGCTCATATCACCACAAATGTTGGGTGCATCTCCGAAAAAATATTCTACATAACTTTTAGAGCATTTTTTCCTGAAACTAAATGTAAATGATAAACAAAACTTATTCGTTCCTTCAGTCTTCACACTATTTTTTTTTCATAAATTCGATGGCGCTTGGCATTCAAAAATTATTATGGATCACTATTCATAACATATTTATTCATCAAATTCCAGAAAAAAAAAGAAACAGTTGGAAGTCTTGGAATATTAATGAAAACAATTAATCAAAGTACGTTCGAAAACAAAATTATGTAAAAAAATATTCTTTTCATCGACCCTTCAAGTCTGAAACATGGGGAGAAAAAATATTCCTGTTTCTTCTTTGTCATTTTGATACTGCAGGTAGTCAATAGGTTCAATTATCCATGAAATTAATAATTACCAGCCGCGGCTGCATTTTAACCGAGGTGCGACACGTTGCTACTCGATAGTAATTAATAAAAAAGAAAAACGGTTATTAAAGTTGGCATCGAAGCTTCTTCGGTAATAGTTTTTTTTCTCCTTAAGTGAGAATGAAAACGTCTAAAAAGTGGATCTTTTTTAAAAATGTTTAGTGAATGTTTTTAAGCAAAAAGTGTTATATAAGCTATCGCAATATAACGTTCTATATTGTCTTTAATATACTGAAAATTTGTGTAGTTTAAGGGGAGTTGGAAACCTCTGTCTATATATATATACTGGCAGTGTTAAATTGGCTGTTTTCGATGTATCTTTTTCTCAAAATTTGTTTTGTGTAAATGCTTGAAGTTTTTCATACTATTAACGTACACCTTTCTTATTATACTGAAATGAGTTTTTAGCTAATTTTGAATTTTTTTAATATTTTATGAAATATTTTAGCAAACATTGCGAAATATGGCCCACTTTTCACATAAACAATTTGTAAAATTTTTTCTTAAGTTTTTACAAAAAGCTCATTTTAGTATATATCAGTCATCATTATAAATATATCATAAAAAATTTGCATTCCCCAGTAAATAGTAGTTTCTTAAAAAAGATACATCGAACATCAAAGTTTACATTTTGAGATAAATTGATTTTAATGTATACAGTGAGACTTTTAATCGGCTAGAAAATAAAAAAAATCAAAGGCTCAATTTACAATAAAAGATACATGTTTTGGTTTATATTAGAGGTTCAACGTTTTAATGCAAAAAAAGTACTTTGTTTACATTCATCGCCATTCAAATGGGCGTGGCCTAGTTTCAACAATTACTTAAAAATAGGTTTTAAGGGCTTTTAATTACTCTAGAGGTTAAAATAAGGTATATTTAGAAAGGTTAAGATCTATACAATTTGAAAATGTAAAAATCTCAAATTGTCAAGAAAAATATGATTTTAGCTCTCCAACACGCCTTGAAAGACGTGATAAAAAATATGTTTTGATGAATGTTTTGCAGTAATTAATTTATAATTCATCTAAATAACTTTCTTTAAATTTAATGTCAGTAATGAAACTCAAATAACTTTTTCATTGGTGAAAATCCTAGAAATTTTTCGTTGTTTTTAAACTTAATTGTTTCTTTACCTTCGTCAATAATTCAGCACATATTGTTCATGAAGATATTTAAAATATTGATCATACTTTTGGGGGGTTTCAGGGGTGTTAACTTTGTCTAAGGGGCTGAAAATATAATGAGACATCAAGAAAGTGAAAATGTTTAAAATATAATCATAATTTTAAAAATTATATTTATAAAATTAAGAAGAAATATTAATTAACGTTTACGTTGCGCGTGATATTTTCCAAAGTAGTGGTTCCAATTACTAGAAATAAGTTGATTTATAAAGTTAAATGTATCTTCATGACAATGTTGCTATTTTTATATAAATAAAATATTAAACTATATGTATTTTTGTAAAAATTAGAAAAAATACATTTTTAATTTTTTTTTTTAATTTTTAGTATTTTCCCATATTTTGAAATAAAAAAGATAGACAATACTAAAATTAGATAGGGTTTAAACAGTATGATATATTTTATAGTTCTACAAAGTTTTCTATATCGATGTCTAGTATCTTAGAAAACAGCATGCGCAACGTAAAATTATTTAATACTTATACCAGATTTTTTTTCATATGATTATAATTTTAGAATTATGATTATATCTCAAACATTTTGCAATTTGTTGAAACCTCATTCCTTCATAAATAATGTGTGAAATATTCAAATTGTTTCACTTTAATTTCAAGGAATTATATACATTTGAAAAGTGTTTATATTTTCAGCCCTCGAGATAAAGTTAACACCCCTGATGCTTCTTAAAATTTCTGAGGGAAAAACATTTAAAGACATTTAAATAGATACAATTTTTACAATTTTTAACTAAATATGTGATTATTTAATACCTGTTAAGAAATCAAATATTTGTATAAATGTATACATAGTTAATGTAAAGCTGCAGTGTGTGTAAAATCATTTATACATTCTCATTTTTAGGTAAACTAAGATCATTAAATGAAGCACAATTTCATGTTAACTAATATTTAAACTAGAGAATCAGTTTGAATAAATGGAAAATAAACATTATAAACTTGCTCATTTAGAATATTTACTTAAACATTTAACTTGATTTTCTAAGAGAACATTTTTGAGAAATTTCAAGCAGAGTATTTTAATTGAAATACTCAATAATATAAATTTTTCTTAGAAGTAAAAGTTTTTCTGTGCGGCATTTTAAATCACAGAAACAAGCGGAAATGTTCATATATTTATCACAAATTTTGGATCAATTTTTAGGTTTAAAAAAAACATCAAATGGTTTTATGAATTATTAACTGTATTTTTAATGAAAACAGCACAATTTATACGAGAGAAAAAGTTATATTCTTGAGAATTATATTAATGAAAACTGCTTCAAAAATTAAATTACAATCATATTTTACAAACGCTTGATTAAGAAATGTCACCAGTAAAATTGCAATTAAAAAGTAAGTCATTTGTTAAGTTTTGATGCATCGAATGTATTGTACTTTTCAATATAGTTAAATTTATGTTTAAAATCTATTATTTTTTTGTTCAGCATTATTTTTATTTTCTAGAAAATCTAAGTGGGAAATTCGAAAATTTAAAAATATCAAGGAAAGTCAAGCAGCAAACATAAATGGATTGAGCCTAAGTATTTATAATTCAATAGTTAGAAGAAGGTATGCGCCTTATAATTATTGTTTCGCCTTGACTCTACATATATTAATTAGCACAAAAAGATTATTTTTAATTAGAACTTTGTGACCTTCAATACGAATATGTTCCTTCTTTTAAGGCACTGGAATTATTTAAATATTATTTAATATAATATTATTTAAAATAATAAAAAAATATAAGCAAAATATTTTTTAAAGGAAACCTTAAATGATAACTCTCAAAAACAAAACATGAAAGGTAAGTGCTGAAGTTATGTCTTCTTATGGTAAGACAGGAGTGTCAAACTCAATGCCCCCTAGCCGCATACGGCCCACAACAAGCATTTTTGAGGCCTTGCGAATATATTGGCACTCCACAATATATGATAAAATAAGGAAATTCTTACCGATAGACAGCAGCAGTGAAGACTGGCAAATGTCAGGATGTAAACTTAAAATTTTTCTTGTTCTTTTATATATATTTATTATAATGTATTATTCAAAATAAGCTTAAGTTTTCATAACTATGTATTTCTTTTGCTGCCCACCTAAAGTTAAATCTTGTTTGCTTGGCACAAATTAGCCTTTGAGAGTTGACACCCTTGTAAGGGATGTGATTCCTTTAAACAAAAAAAGGGTCATCCGCTTACAAAAAGGGGATAATTCATCATGATAAGGCTGTTTTTGGCTAATGTTAAAGGATAGGACTCAAATGATGAATATTTTTTTCATATATAAAAGTACTCGAACATTAATATTTTATTCTAGCTTCACTATCCTGCAGATAATCACTTATTTTATCATACTACTCATTTTTATACGAGTTAACACATTTTTTTCCTTTATAAAATGTGTTTTTCATTTTTTCTCCAATACTATAATGCTAAATGAGCTATTCCTTTACATATTAAATAGAAAAACTAATTTTTTTTGAAAATATTCCGAAATTTTAAAGACGATATGCTATAAACAAATGCATATGTTTACATTGTCGCACATTTTTATAAAAATTGAAGCATTTTTTTCTGTCCAAAACTATGCTCCGGCTAAGGTCACGCTCTTGTACATATGGCGAAAACAGCCTTAAAGAACCACAATGGTTCAGTTGGCATGAGGGAAACTTTGGGAATGGTTCGTATATTTCAGCGCTTAGTAAGTCATCGTTCTGTGAGATATACGTCTTACATCGGGAATGACGAATTCAAAAATCTTTCACTTTTTCTCTGACTTAACATTTCGTCTATTACTCTAGCTAATCCATATGAAGAAGGTATTTAAGTCTCAAAAACTGAATGTTTTGGATGATTTTACAAAAATTGAAAAAAAATGAGCTCCAAACTCAGTGATGAGAAGTTGATTGGTGGGAAGGGAAGATTTATTGACAGAATGATCAACTTAATTACAGCTTACTTTGGAAATGCAACCAGACAAAATAAAATGCGTCTTTCAGATATACAAGTATAGGGCAAAATAATAGGGACACTTCTGAAAAAAATGAATTTTTTTATAAGTCGGGGGTTGGGCCACCTTTGACATGAATGACAGCTTACCTTCGATGTAGGATTAAGAAATAAAGGTCTCCAGCACAGTACATTGGAATTTCCACTTATTCCTCATACAGTCTCGAGGTCAGATAGTATACGCAGTGGAGAAAACTGAGCATGAATTTTGGACAAGATTATTTATTACTAGATATTTTCATTGGGTGAGAAATCCGGAGAACGTGCTCGCCAGGGAAACAGTGGATCGGGACACATCGTGTAGCACATGACCTTGCTTTTCCGTGTCAAAAGATGGTGCTTCAGAGGTCCTTAAAATAGGGTACAGCTGATGGATCTAAAATCTGAGAATTGAAGCACCGGGTGTTCACAAGCAACATATATGATCGTGTTGTGTACTCAAAAACTACTTATTACATCACACTAAGGAAAGAACTGCCTTCTGAAATGGGAACATAGATCGAGATGCTAAACAAAGAACTAGGCCTCATCTGGTTCTACGCACTGCAATTGTGACGTGGCACGAAGAATATTATGTTGTTGATGCACAAGTAGCTCTATCCTCCATCATCTAGGGAAGGTGCAATAACTACCACTTTACAACCCACCGTACTTCTCAAGACGACATTGTACTTTTCATGCGGATTCTCGTCGAACTGCATAAAAGTTGAATTCCTGACTCAAGGTCCTTAATATGGCCTTACAATTCCATAAGACCAAACTAAAAGCTGGTCTGTTCTATTGCAAGTGAGTCACTGGAGGCTATTGAGATCTTGCATGACGTTCAATATGAACCTCCTGAATCCATCAATTACATACTAAAATGACATTCGTGCAGTAATACTGCTAGGAAATGATCCTGCTATTATCAAACTCGGGCAGGAGCTAGTAGTCATATAACTTATACGAGAAATAAAAATACATTTGCACAAAAAACTAACATTCAAACGCAGTTTCTGGATGAGAAACACATAGCTTTTATTTTATTTAAATTTTCAGATACCGTTTTCTCGTCTACATCTTTCGATTATGCTTAAAAATTCTAATCATTTGCATACCCTAGAATCTTCTGTATCATTTCCATTTCTCGTTGCACTTTTACTGTCTTGTAATAAGCACATAAATTGTTGTTTGTGAACAGTTTTAATATGTGACTATGAATATTATATTGTTAAACATTAATGCATAATAAAAATATTTACGATTAGGATATGTAATTTTTGTATGTTTATATATAAATAAATTGTGGTATATGTTGTGCATATTCGAGATTTTATATCAATACCATAAAGTCTCAGATTTCACAATAACATCTGCTAAAAAAGCCTTTACAATTTCTCTTTAAGCATAAAAGGTATAGTATTACAAAACAATTTCCAACCATTGGGAATATCCACATTCATAGACAAATATTGTCTTCCGGAAACAATAAAACCTTTTGTTCAACAAAACAATTGATCAAAAAAATAATCCAAAACTAAAACAATGGCCAGGATAAACACACGCATTCTGCAACTGAAGCAACATTTGGAAAGTCCTTACCCTAGGTTTGAATATTCCTAAAATTGAATTTGCGCTCGTCTTTCTGCAACATCAGGAAAGAAACGAGAGAATGGGACCTCGTTTCATCATGTTTGTTTTTGACTAAACACTGGATTTCAATCCCGGCAAAGAAAAAGACTGGGATCTGTAACAAAAATAAATTTCAAAAGCTAACATATATGTTGAATCAGTTCTACATGCGTGAATAAATAATAAAGCCTTGTTAATAATTTATTAGAACTCGTATAACTCTTATAGAAAGAAATTTCAAAAGGAGATTAGAGCTCAGAAATGAAAAAGATAAGGAAAACTGGAAGAAGGAAAAAGAAAATTTGAAATTTTATGCATTTAATATTTAATTTTCTCAACGGTTCTGAAAAAAAATATGCGAAGTTTGGATTTAAATATTAACAGAAACACAGTTTTGGATGTTAAAATTTATTTATCTGGAATATACTGCAGATTAAACGGTATGAGGTATGTATATATTTTCTTCCACATTTATTCAATTTTTGCGTAACGTTAAAGTTTAATTTTCATACAATTTTACTGATTTGCTTTCAACAGAAATTAGATTTCTTGTTTGAATTTGCACATTAAATTACTGCCTTCAATTAATGGCGTATTATTTACTCAAATTTTATGTTTAAGGCCTCACTAACTTATTTTGCATAAATTAGCAACTTTTTTAAAAAATAATAATGTATTTTGGCTGTTTTAAAATGGTTTTTGTGATACCTCAAATAAGTTTCGTACAAAAAAAAGTTTACAAATTGTATTTTGAAATTAAATAAATTTATCGAATTGAAATTTATTTTTACATTCATGACAGTAAATAAATAATTTTTATCCTCCTCTGAAAAGATAATTGGATTTAAAACACTTCAAGCATACTTCTTTAAAATGAATTCATTAAGGGCAATTACAATGAAAATCTTAAACGTTGAACCCCCAAAGGTATTTGAATTAATGTAATGAGAAAGCCAAACAAGAATACTCTCGACATTTTTTTTTACTTCATAATACCGTTATTCAAATAGTGTATACAATAGGTAAACGAAAAGAAATTTTAAGTCCCGAAAAAGCTGCTTAAATTTATCCACATAATATTTATGTTGAGTCTGGAAAGTTAAAGTTAAAAATTAACTAATTAACATATAAATAAAAGTGAACTCTCTCTTTCCTAACACGTAGGGATTTTGGGGTGAATAGGACTATTTAAGGTAGAACGCAAGACACTGGTAACTTTTCTGTGTTGATGCCATTTGTTCTATCCAAGTTAGGCATCAAGTGTACGCCATGTTGAAATGGTTATGCATGAACAATAATAAACCACTGATATTAGAAGGTGATGACTTCCTTTACTTAGCAGCTGACCTGAAGTCTGATATATATATATATATATATAAGAAAAGCTCAGTAGCTGAGTGGTTAGTGCATCGCGCTTCCACACCACAAGTCCGAAGTCCAAACCTTGGACTGGGCAAGGTTGACCTGACCGGGACATCTGCTCATGCACCCCAGGGCCCAAGGTCGTATATACTGAGTTGAGCACATTAGGCCCCATGGGCTGTTGCGCCGCTGAGGTAAGTTATGCAAATAGGAAAGATCATACATACACACTAACATTCCTCAAACATCATTTTTTAACTTTTAAGTGATCAATTGTTGCAATCAACAATTAATTCAAAAGGACAGAGTGTGAGTTAAATTTATTTTTCGAGAATATATGAATGACATAGATTAGTCATAGATTAAAAAAATTGTTTGTAGTTATTTTACTACCATTAACTTTTTGTGTCTACAGTTGTCAAGTGTTCATAGCAACCAAATCATGACTAGCACTATTTCTGTAGAATCATAAGTTCCAATCTTGGAATATCTAAAGATATGCTGTGTAGAAATCCTGATGTTTGTTAAATCTGTGTGCTTGTAATCAAAATTCTTACGTTAGCATGGTGTGGTTGTGTCTTTCTTTGGTACTCTAGCATGTTTCAAAGTTGTGAACTCTGACACCAACTGCCCTCGAGCAGCTTAAAGAGGCGATGTTGATAAAAAAAATAAAGATCATTGTTTCTCTATGTGCTATTATATCTATTGAAATAGGTAAATATATTTTATGCATCCTGATAACTTTAAATTTCACAAATTTAAATAAACAAGAATTTGTATACTATTGAATATATTAACATATAGAATTAGAAGTACTTCTTTAAGAAGATATTCAAATAACTTAATCATTTCAAGCAATCTGAGCCAGAATATTTTTTTATTTCTTCTGTAAAATATAACATTGCAATATTTCTAAATATTGAATAATGTTTTATTTCTGTAGCGTTTTTTTTTTGTATATTAGTATTTTTCTTCATTTATTGATACTATTTTTTAAACTATTCCACATTTTATTAATAAAACTTAAATATTTTTTTTTGTTGTTGACTAACTATTTATGTGTACTTCCCTTATACATTATTATTTTTTTTATTATTGTAAAAAAATAAATGATTTGGGACTCTAGTTTTTAAAAAGAATAATCTCGAATATTATTAGAAAAAAAAATGTTTTCTAACAGGTCAATAGAAAGAGCAATTAAAACATTTAAGAGTAGCGCATATATAATTAGACGTTCAACTGAATTTATAACAAATGCTAGACTTTATATTCTTTAAATTTAAGTGAGTATATATTTTGAAATTATTACACACTTTCAAGAATTAAGTTTAACAGTCCAAACCACATTAACTTGAAATACTCTCTAAAATTAATATCCATCAATAATTTAAATGAACTTATAAATGACACAAACGTCTTTAGAATTTATCATATCAAAATTCCGAAATTTGCGAAGAAAATTTTTTTCTTGATAAATTTGGAACTGTGTGGGGAGAATTTATTTCATCTGTAAAATAAATTAAATGCACTTACATTTGAAAACCTAAGTTATATTAAATTTGATTCATGTAAAATATTTTGGCGTTAGATATAACATTTATAAAAACGAGAAAAAGAAACGTTTTAGCAGTTTAGAGCTAATTATGTCATAAACAAAAAAAATAAGCTTTTTACTCGAATTGATCTAATGACTCATGTAAATTAAATTCATATTTTTAAACTTGTACAGTAACTGAATGATTTGAAATTAGCAAGTAAAATAAAAATCATGTATTTAAAAGTGGTAATTAGGAACAAAAACACATGAAGAAAATGCGTAAAAGTTAATAAATTAAATGTTGATAAACGAATCACATTAAATATTTGCATTTCTATAACCTTTGAAAGATAAAAAGAAATTTCTCAATTTGAATATTTTAATGCCTTTTGGCGAAAACAAGTTCCGCTGAAAAAGAAAACTACATGAATGTTTATTCTTTTGCTGACATGTTATTCACATTTAATGAATAATTTTACTTATTTTTAAGAATAATGTTTCTTTTTTATCAATTGTTTTTCAAGCATTATCTTTAATATCATATCATAAATTATTTAATATTCTTTTTTTTTCTTCCAATTTTACGCAATTCTGATTTTGTTAAATATTAAAATCTAGTTATTTTGTAAATGATTCTTTTAATCTTGAAGTTATTTTTTTAAAAAGTATATTATGCTACTTGCAAATAACTTGTACGTATTGTAATGATTTTAAAAAATCTGCATATTCCTTAATTTCTTACAAATCAACTAACAAATTGCAGTTTTATTCTTTGTCAGACCATTGCAGGATTTTGATGTTTAGTATGCTGAGCAAACAAAATTTTAAATGAATATTTTATTTATTTTTAATTTCAAATGTAGAAAAATACTGCTTCACTGCATTTTTAAAGAGAAATGCTAATATTTATGAGAAAGAATATATTTTTAAATTCTTAAACAGTGAATATACAATTCTTTACCTATTTACTTTATAATCGTAACGTTGAATAGAAAATGTTACGGCATTTATCAAGTAATCTTCAGCATTTTTTTTGATAAATATGATATTTATTTTAGCAATGATCATGTTTACTTTAGCAGTATCTAAGGATTTAAAATAACTTTTAATGGAAGAAAATAAGATGAATAGTTTAAATTCAGTGATAATAATCGAGTCATATTAGATGAAAAATCTATAAGAAACAAAGACATAATTCGGTAATAAACTCTAATACCTATATTCTAACATAGTTTCTATATAAAAATCATTTTAAGGTGTACGACTACGTTCAGAACCGTGATTTTGCAAAAACGTACAAACGAATATTTTTGTAATATTTTTAGTGTTACCTAGATTATAATAACTTAACTTAAGGTATCCGACTACGTTCGGAAACGTGATTTTACAAATAAAAAATTAATAAAGTACAATGTTTTGATAGAAAATAAACACAGAATAACCCAATTTCAAAATATTCTCCTTTTGTGAAAAATACTTTTATTATAATAATATTTCGCCTGTATATAGCACAGACCTCTGTACAGAGGCTCAACTAGAATATTTGAAATATATAACTTAGAAGTGGATTTATCGATATTTTACTACAACAGATGGGGGCAATTTTAATTAAAAAATGTCGATAACTATTTCAATGGGTTCTAACTCTGACAAAAATGTGGTTTTTTCAAAACTCAAAGTTGAGCCTCTGTACAGAGGTCTGAGCTATTGACAGTCAAAATATTATTATAATCGAAGCATTTTTCACAAAAGGAGATCATTTTGAAAAAAGGTTATTCTTAGTTAATTTTTTGCCGAAATATTGTATTTAAATATTTTCTTTTGTCAAAATGTCCTTAAAACAATTTTATGCATGTATTCTAATCAGTAGCGCACACAGAAATTTTTCAACGGGGTCGAAAGTTCACCATTCTTGTATCATGCTCCTTTTGAATTTGTCGATTTTCGGGAACAAAACACAGTAAAAAACTAATTATTGAATAAATAATTAGCATTAATTAAAAAATTAATCATTAATAACAAGTACTTAATTATATTTTACGTATTATGTTATTAGAATTTAATCAATTGAAAAAAGTAAGGGCTTTGGGGGGTCTGGACCCCAGGACCCCCTGTGTGCGCCATTGATTCTAATCTAAGTAACACTAAATATTATGAAAATTATCCTTTTATGTGCTTTTTTCAAATCACGGTTCCGAACGTAGTCGGATTCTTTAAATTAGTGGCGCTACAACCCATGAGGGACAAGGCTTACTGTTCCCAACTCAGTATACGCGACCTTGTTCCCTGAAGTGCATTAACAGATGTTCCGATCAGGTGGTCTGTCTGACCTCGAAACCTCCAGTGTTAAGTTCCCAAGCAAGCTTGATACTCATTTATTGACCCACTGAAGGTGTGAAAGGCTTTGACTTAGATTATAATACACGTATAATATTGTTTTCAGAATATTATTACTATAATAATTATATAATATCATATTACAATAACAACTATCTAAATGCAATTTTTTTATTTGGTGAATAAGAACATAGAACTAAGTTTTTTCCAAACATTCTAATTTTATAAAAAATTCTTCCACAACGATAATGTTTTACCAAAACATAGCTCAGGCTTCAGTCAGCCTGAACTAGGATTTTTGAAATATATAACTTAGAAGTGGATTTATGCATTGTTTAATGCAACTTAGTGGAAAACATTTAACACAAAAACACGTATTATTATTTTAATTGGTAGAAAATTAATCTCACTCTCTCATCATTTTAAATTTCTAAAAATGATAGTCCAGGACCTCTAGAAAAGTCATGAGTTTATATAAACACACAAAATATTCTTATTATAGAAACATTTTCCATAAAAGGAGAATGTTTTGAAAATACGTAATTCTGTGTTTACTTTTTGACAAAATACTACATTTAAGTATTTTTTATTTGAATAATATACTTTAAACACAATTTTATGCGTGCATATTAATCCAAATAACACTAAATATTAAAAATAATTGCTAGTACGCTTTTTTGCAAAATTACGGTTCGAACATAGTCGGACACCTTAATAAATATGGAAAAATTAACACTTTTTTCTAATGAAGGGTGTTTTTAGAGGGTATAGAACTTTTTAAATTGCAATAAAACAAAGATGCATTATTCGATTGACATGAATTTTTTTATTCGAAAGATAATCTTGTGGCATTATATTTTAAATATGATTTCTGGCATAGGACTGCCACGGCTGGCTCGGATGTAGTCAATCTGGACGTCAATTTTCGATGACTTTTTCCAACATTTGTGGCCGTATATCGGCAATAACACGGCAAATGTTGTCTTCCAAATGGTCAAGCTTTTGTAGCTTATCCGCATAGACCAGTGACTTTACATAGCCTCACAGAAAATTGTCTAGCAGTGTTAAATCACAAGATCGTGGAGGCCAATTCACAGGTCCAAAACGTGAAATTAGGTGGTCACCAAACGTGTCTTTCAATAAATCGATTGTGGCACTGTGTGACATGTTGCATCTTGTTGGAACCACAGCTCCCGGACATCATGATTGTTCAATTCAGGAATGAAAAAGTTAGTAATCAGGGCTCTATACAGATCACCTTTGACTGTAACGTTGTGGCCATCGTTTTTGAAGAAGTACGGACCAATGATTCCACCAGCCGATAAAGCACACCAAACAGTCAGTTTTTCTGGATGTAACGGTGTTTCGACATACATTTGTGGATTAGCTTCACTCGAAATGCGGCAGTTTTGTTTGTTGACGTAGCCATTCTAACAGAGGTGCGCTTCATCGCTAAATAAAATTCACTTATGAAAATCGGGAACAACGGCAATCTGGTTTTGTGCCCATTTGACGAATCTACGCCTTGCTTGATGATCGTTTTGATGAATTGCCAAACCAAACTGAGAATAAATCACTTGACAGCTGTTAGATCGGTCGCCATCTTGGAAAGTAATGCCAACTTAAACTTCTATACCTGGAAAAAAAACACTCTTTATTTATCTATATATTGTTTACTAGGAGATTACGGTAAAGGCATCATTTTTTAAAACACAAGGCTTAGCTTATTAAAATTAATTGTTTGCAAGTTATTAATCATATTTTGTCAAATGGTTTATGGTATCCGACTACGTTCGGAACCGTGATTTTACAAAAGCGTATAAATGGGTAATATTTATGATATTTAGTGTCACTTAGATTAGAAAATGTATATAAAATTAATTGTTTTATGAATAGTATTACAATAAAAATCATTTTAGTAGAACATTTCGTCAAAAAATGAACATTTTGAAAACATTCTAGTTTTATGATAACTGCTTCTATTATAATAATATTTTGCCTGCCTTTAAGTCAGACTTCTCTACAGAGGCTCAACTAGAATGTTTGAAATATATAACTTAGAAGTGGGTTTATATCCACATTTTGCGACAATAAATGGTTGCAATTTGAAGAAAAAAACGCCGATAATTATTTCAATTGGTGGTAACTCTGAAAATAATGTGAATTTTTCGAAAATCCTAGTTCAGACTCTCTGGAGAAATTTTCTCTTTGTATAAGCGAAATATTACTATTATAGAAGCATTTTTTGTAAAAGGAAAAAAATTGAAAAAAGGTTATTCTAAGTTAATTTCTTAATAAAATATTGTGTTTAAGGGAACAGGGACATCATATACTTTCAAATAATCGATTCTTCAATTTTAGTTCTAAAAAATAGTGCTTATTTTTCTGAATCTAAAAATGTATAATACTTATATGTTTGCTGATAAAATAGCCCTAAAAATATGAAAATAAAAATGTAAATAAATGACCACGCCCCTTTTGACACGCCCCTTGAACTTTAAATATGTAGTTTCCTGTGTTTTATCTATATTAACTTTTGATTGTTTTTCGTTTGAATGTTAACCCCGCTACTTTTTTAGCCACGCTTGTGCGTGAGCTATTGTTCCAAGCTGTGTGACAAAATTTCTTACTTTTAAATTTCGGTTTATGGCAATGTTTTGAACCGAGTTCGTCTATTCCGAAGTTTCTTGTGGCATACAACTACTTAATTTTACATTAATTTTCGTAAGAAATATTTATTTTTTACTTATAATTATTAATATTAATAAGATTTTAAAAGTATCTTAACTTTTTTAAACGAGTAATTATGCCAAGAGTAAAATTTTGGCAGAAGGAAGTATAGTAGCAATCAACATAAAAAGTCTAAATCGACTGAAGAATTGCTTTTGTATTCCGTGGAAAGTGCTTCTAGGAGAAAAATTAAAATACCGGATTTACTAAAAGAACAAGATTCTCAAAATGTAAACATAATCGTTGAACTGGATTTATTATCTTCCCTTATGAAAAATCTCTTATGTTGTAAATATTGCTGTTCTTCAGAGAAAATTGAGCTGAGAGAAGATTTAAAAAGTCGTAGAGGTTTAGCTGTGAGTTTGGAAATAATTTGTCACAACTGTGGAGAATCGACGAGCACAATGTCATCAAAAAATATCAAATAAATGTTATGATGTTAACCTAAGATTGACATATGGAATGAGAGCTATTGGAAAAGGTGGAGCTGCTGCTCGAATATTCTGTGGGCTTATGAATTTGCTCCACCACCTGCAAAGTTTGAACGCCATAATTCTTTGTTTTTAAATGTTTTAAAAACAATTAGTGAAGTCTCGATGAATGCAGCTGTTCACGAAGCAGTCATAGCGAATGATAATAATTCAAATATAGCTGTGGCTGTGGATGGCACATGGCATAAAAGAGGCTATTCTTCATTGAACGGAGTTGTATGTGCTACGTCTGTTGAGAACGGAAAGGTTATCGACTTTGAAGCTCTCACAAAATATTGTTCTTCATGTAAGGGTAAAAAAACCATGTGAAAATTGTGCTAAAAATTACGAAGGATTCAGTGGGGGAATGGAATGTCGGGGGTATTAAGTATATTTCAGCGATCTGAAACATCACGAAAAGCATGTTATACGCAGTATCTTGGTGATGGGGACTCAAAAGGATTTCTTACTATAAAAGAAGCAAAAGTATATGGCGACACAGAAGTTGAAAAATTAGAATGTGTTGGCCATGTGCAAAAGCGTATGGGCACAAGGCTGAGAAACATTCTAAAAATGAGCAAAGGCATTAAGCTATCAGATGGGAAAAATATTTCGGGACGTGGACGGCTAACGCTTAAAGAAGTGGACTCAATCCAACATTATTATGGGCTAGCAATCCGTAAAAATTTGTCATCTGTGGAGGACATGAAAAGAGCCATATGGGCTATTTATTTTTCATAAACTAAGTAATGAGGATAATCCTCAACACGCTTTGTGTCCTCTTGGTGAGGATAGCTGGTGCGGTTATAACCGTAGCATTGTTACGGGGGAATTTTATATTCACAAGCATTCTTTACCTGAGTCAATTTTATTGAAAGTGAAAAAAGTGTTTCGGGATCTCACAGAGAAGGACTTATTGAAAAAGTGCCTTCATGGAAGAACACAAAATCCCAATGAAAGTTTTAACAAATGTATTTGGGAGCGAATTCCTAAAACAGTTTTTTTGTTGGCATTGAAACTTTGAAATTTGGAGTTATGGATGCTGTAATTTGTTTTAACGATGGATATGTAAGTAGGATAAAAGTCTTTTGAAGCTCTGGGCATTAAACCAGGATACAACACGGAACGTGCCTTACTTATAATTGATAACAAACGAATTTTTTGAGGCTGAACGTATAGTAAATAAAGTGTCATTGAAGCCAGAAATAAAAGAAGGTCTTTAAAAAGGAAAATGGATAAACAGAATTTAGATGAAGAAAATGAATACCAAGCAGGGAAATATTAATCAAATCTATAATGTAAGGAGAAATTTTTTGTTAAGTTTTATTATATTTTTTCTCGAATGTTTAATATTTTTAAATTTAGGTACACTTTAAAAAACTATTGTAGCATATTGTTTGAAACCTTTTATATATCTAAACAGGATACATGTGCATACAGTGAACAAAATATCTTTTAGTATGTGTCTAATTTTTTGAAAATTGATTTTATATGTAAAAAAGAAAAATTAAGATTTTCATAATTTTAAGGTTTTATGATTATTTTTAAGAAATTATGCAATTATATAAATATTTATTTAAAAACAGATTCATTATGTTTAATATGTTACTTTATATATATTTGTAAATTTTTTTGTATATACAAAGAATATTTTTGTAAGAAATGGTACCTATACATGAAAATATGTATTACAAGATCTCGAAAATTATGTTCATATGTTAACTAAAACAAAGGGAAGAAAAACATATGAATTTAAAATTACTTTTGTAACTCTAGAAAATGGTTAAGGATTATTATTAGTCATATAAAAATAGGCAAGGAAATACTAATTAAGTGTATAATATGTGAAAATATTGTTTTTTTTAGTTTTTTCACTTTTTCTCAAAAGCATATTTTTTGCATTTAGGTACATTTTTAAAAAAAAACTATTGCACTGTATGATTCCTGATTTTTTATACTTCTATACAAGGTGCCTATGCATATAGTGAACCTAATTCTTTTCTATTAAAATAGTGCCTAATTTTTTAAAAATTGTTTTATGCATAAAAAAGCAGAAAAAATAAAAAATTCAAATTTCAAAGTTTCATAATTTTTTTTAAAGAAACTATACTAAAATTTTACTAAAAAAAGGGTTTCACTGTATTTTATGTATTGTTTTATATATGTGTAAAAATATTTTGCATAAAAAAGGATACTTTTTAAAAGTGGTACCTAAACATAAGTATATATTACGAGTTCTCAAAAATTATGTATTACTTAAATTAAGTAGTAAAAAAACTTTTGGAGTAAAAAGTTATTTTTGTAGTTCTACAGAATAATTAAATTATCTTTATTATAGACATAAAAAAATCTAAGCTCTATTGGAAATTTTAAATGATATATGTCTCATAAACAAAGGGTCTTAATTTTGGCATTTTACTCTTTCGAGCATGTCCTGGTTCCCTTAAATAATTTTTTTTGTCAAAATGCCCCTAAAACAATTTTATACATATATTCTAGTCTAAGTGACACTAAATATTATGAAAACGATCCAATAATGCACTTTTTTTTAAATCACGGTTCCGAATGTAATCGGATATCTTAATGGGAAACCTTTTACAGCAGCAGCAAATAAAATATGACTCACTTTCAAATTAAAAAATATCATTGAGTTCAAAATTGAATCTATTCGATGTTCTGAAATAAAATGAATCATTTATATTTTTTTATATGTGTAATAACATTTACTCGTCATCTACCATCATCCTCATTATCTATTATTGTGGATATTATTTTACGATGTTAAATGTATGGTCCCAATATTCAAATAGGGCTTTAAATCTATTTGCAATGATATATAAAATAAATTATAGCATAAATATTGTATCATTTTGTTAAATATGTTTTTTATTATTTAAATGATAAGAGAACTTTTCAAATGCAGGATCTCAGAATTGTGAAGCTTTTAGAGTGACGTGGACAAAACCTAAGCTGTTAGGTCTAAGCCTAATTACTACTCTACGACTTTACTCTACGTGTTAGACTCCTTAGAAATCTTATGAACATTAAACTTATTTAGCGAAGATTCTTCAATTTAATGAGGACCACAACTTTCGACTGGGAGATCGATCTCGAAATTTCCAACCTCGTTCAACTAATGAAGAAGAAACCTTAGCTAAGATCTCATTCAGCAAATTTCTACACCAAGCGAACATGGTTACTTTGGCTTAAGACAAATCTAACGCACGTCAGCATTTTACAAGGCGCCTTGAAATAATATTAGGAAAAACCTCACAAGTATAATTTAGATAACTTTAGCTTATATTCTTTAATAAAATGATGAATTACTAGATAAAAATAATTGTTGCGATAAATATTCTTTTTCTGGAATTTTTTCTTCAAAAAATCAATTTAGACACGAATTGTTTCAGTGAAATATTTATATTACTGTGAATTATTAATGTTATTTATCTAATCACACAGAGACGCAACTTCAATTCTATTATTCAATTCCTGCTATTAGCTCACACTCTCTATACATTTATTTATTTATTTATCTTGGAGGAATTTCCAATCGTTAATAAAATACATTTTAAAGTGCTCAATTGAGCGGAAGTTTAATAAACATGATTATTTTGGATGACAGTAAAATAATTTAATTATAATTAATAAATTTAATTAATTAAAACTAATTATTTAAAGAATTACAAATGCAGCCACGTTTACATCATTTTTGCCAACTTAGCAACCCTTTTGGCAAATTGTGTCAAAACTTGAAAATATTTTTTTATTCTCAATTTTTAAAGCATTCAGTTGAACTGAAATTTTATGTACACGATTGTTTTGGATGACGTTACAATACTTTAATGATAATTAATAAAAATCAATCACCACTTAATGTTGTAATTTTGTTATATGTATACACATATTTATATTAATTGTAACTATTTAATAAAATGTATCTAAAATAAATTTTTTCGTTGTTGATCTAAATAGGAATTGACTTAAAAAAATTTATATTACTTGTTATTATTATTATTACCATTATTATCGCAATTCCTTTTAATTGCGAGGGTATCTGTTAAATAACTTTTGATTTGAAACATTCCATTTTGTTTTTATTAATAAATCTAAAGAAGAATTCGTTAAATCTAAAGCGTTTTCATTGAACAAAAAATGAACAAATATAAGGCATATAATTTAATTTAAATAAAAGTTTGCTATTTCGAATAAATACTGCATATATATATTATTACAATATATATATATATATATATGCACCCAGAAGAAATTTGCTGCTATCACGAAACTTGGCAGAAATGTAGCCTAATAACATATATGCACATGCTTAGAATTTCGACGCCAACGAGACGAGGGTAAGCGCGCAATGCGCATGTGAAATGCACTACTGGGAGAGATGAAAAGCTCCATTGCACTTGACTGCATTATTTAATCAGAATTTAAGGAACTAAAGCACTTTATCTTGCTTGTTGATTTGAAAGTTTGTATATTTACTTGAGACTTTTACAAATCCGAATCTTTGATCAAATCATTCTAAAATTTTGCAGTTTCGTTGATGCTTTGATAAAAGAATAGGCCCATTTTTGGAAAAAAAAAATAGTAATACTAACAAATGTCAGCTTATTTTGATTGATCTTTCTTTTTTAATCCTCTTTCTTAAGAAAGTTCTACGAGTGCCTCCGTAAAGTTGCCAAATGCCCTGATTCACAGCCAATAATGGAAAATAGTACCGTGAATGTTTAGGAAACGATTACTGGATTCGGTGACATATTTTTGATTTGGCAACAATTAAGAATGGATTTTGACGAAATCGACTGCCCAAGGTTGGAGGTGAATTTTCGTGGTTTTACGAGATTACATTTTCCGTTTTTCAACCAGGGGTAGGCAGATTTTTTCACGGTGGGGATACTTCTCATTTTTTTCAAGGTGTTGCAGTCCACCTAACGGTCTAAGTGCGGTGAGCTGAAAGAAAATCTACAATATTTATAATTTTTTAAGGTTTCGTTGGCTCAATAGTAAATTAAACTTTAGAGCTAAAGCATCCCTTGGATAACAGAGCACTTAACCGACATTTCTTGCTTACTTCCTAGCATGAACATTTAGTCGAAAAAGCTGTAGCTATGATATTTCCTTTCATTGAGAAAAATGTTATTGCTTTCATTTCTTGTGTAAATTCCACATTTAGATAACTACGGACGACTGCTAGACTGTGGACGTTTTCAATGCGGTGAGCATCAATTACACGTGAATCGATGAATCTGTAACCGACGTATGCGCTTAATACGCGCGCTGCCCAAAACCGTGCTATCACGTGACGTAATATATTCACACGAATCCAATCCCGTTGAAGCGCGGGGGGAGGGAGTGTAGAATATTTCAGTAACCAATTCCGTGTTATCGCGGGGAAAACTTGTGGGCCCATCATCATTTAGGGTTTTGTCCCACTGTTTATTCCACACCTTCTATGGGACATTTCTAAAAATAAAGAATATATTGAGATGTTACAAGATTACGATACATCCGTCGTCCAGCCATATCTTCTTTTCACCACCCCCCCGTTTTTTCTTCGCCACCGCTCTCCCCCTCTTCCGTTCCGACCTTTTTCTCCTTCGCAGATCCTTCTCTTTATATGATTGCAGGTGCAGGCAGCAATTTTTCACCGTCCCACCTAAGAGTATTTGCCCCTTTGTGACACAAAATGAAACAGAAAATCCACAAACAGAACACACCATAAAACGTCAAAAAAGTCTTGATGATTGGCAAAGTTCCTTAAAACAAACACATGAAATAATATTAATGGAACATGACTATGTTCCCAGAAAGATCTAAACTGTAATGGTATTGCAAACAGAAACATAGAAAACACATTATACAAAAAAAAAAAAAAAAACACTAAATATAACATTACAGTTTTTATCTTAATCTAGACAATGTTTATTTCATTAACTCATGAATGAATGCTCAATGAGTTCACTAAATCTATATTAAGTACACAGTAAAAACTTTCCATGGCTCTAATTTGCCTTTGGCAGGTATGATTTCCGACCCAACCCATCTCACCCATTCTAATACAAAGTTAATTTGTTTTACACGATTTTTCCAAATTTGCATCAGAATGTCTATATCGACTATTCGAGATACAACGAACTGCTCTAACGGATACAGAGCCCATCATCATTTATTTCCCTCTTTAGTCAACGTCTGGAGTAGAACTTATTTCGCAGTGATTGCTTTTTTCTCCTATAGTGACAGAAAATATGTTAAACGTCATCGGGCGCTTCCAATAATGGAACATGTGTCGTCTATATGTCGCAGGGAAACGATGGAGTTAGGGCTTTCGTCAAATCCCTAAAGGAGATGATGAATTCACGTAATATGTTAAAATAACGTCTCTTTGATGTCTTTTCCCTGTTGTAAATAAGTGTATTAGTTAAATCCCCGTTCTGTTTTAGAGAAATGATAAAACAAAAACGATATGCCACTTTTTTGGTGATAGGGAACTGATATTTGGGGATCGTAATTACTTTTGTTATGATTAGGATCTGCTAGGACGCATCCCCCCGGTTCATTCCCACCCGCAGCTTTGGCCAATATCTCGACAGCAGAGCTTCCCTGTCCATTCGGACCTGGCTCATTCGATCCCTCTCTAACTGCTCTTCCAGTTTTTATAATTGCATGCTCTTAGGGCTATTCCTTACATAGTTTTTAATTTTGTGTTTCAAACTTTTTTTAAAATTTTTAAAATTTATTTCAATCCACAATATCTTGGCTCCTGTTTGAGTCTCGGACTTGAGATTTGAACCAACTGTTCCACTTGTAGAGATTCATCCAGTCATATACTTGACTTCTATTGGGTAGACATGGGGAGGGCTTAAGCTCTAAAATATCATGCTGCCATGTTAATCCTATGGGGTCTGAGAAATTTAACCCCCGCCTAAGGAGTTGAGCTTGGGACTTGATTTTTGGAGGTCCTCCATATTTTCTTGTATGCGCGAGCTTTACGTGGAATTGGCCTCCGGTGTTCCCCCTCCTACAGGGCTTCCCCCTTAATAACTCGAATCTTATGCTACCTTGGTCGACCGCACAGGCTGGATTCGATTGTTTTCTCTTTGAGCTCTTCAAATACGCAATTTTACCCCAATAGCCCCATTCCTTCCCCCAAATTTTACGTTTTTAGACAATTTTTATTGAAAATATTGAGGGATGCATACGTGCATAGAAACGTTGTTATCCAATTCACAAAAAATCCGATTTTTCAACACACACAAAAAGTATTTTATAATTTTTGCTATGATTAATGTTCTTCATGTACATTCTCTGTCATCTACATATATTTTGATGGGAAAAGTTCTTTATTTGGAGAAAATTTCAATTCAGAAACTAAAATGAATCGACTAGAATAAGTTTACACACACACACACACACACACATTTCAGTACATAATACACAAATACTTTTCTTTTACCGGCATTCATAAAGGGAGAACATTATGATTTTAAAATGTTAATAAGGTGAATACATGAATAAGGGAATCATTTACTGCAGTGATATTGATCGAAAAGCAATCGGGAGTGTCTGAATATTAAAAAAATTATTTTTAAAAATTCAAATTATCTCATATAATCATGTTTTTCAGCATGATTTCTTGTCCAGTAATAAAAACCTTCTTTTGAAAACTTTATGGTAATGACTTTCAACAAATTCTAAGCCATTTACTTAGATTTTATGTTATTTCAAGTTTTGTCTTTGTTATATGGTTTGCAATTATTAAATGATTTTAATTTATTCTATTGAGTTTATATTACATTCAGCAGACTCATTCGTTAAACGCAGCTATGTATGCAAATATTTACAACTGAAGTATTTTAGTCATATAGATAAGAGGTTTCTTGGTTACAGTCAAGAGAAAGAGAGAGATTGAGGTTTTAAGTTACTCAACTCGTTAAAGAGCCGTGAAAAGCCAGTGCTAATGTAGACTTAACTTAGCTTAATATTATTTGATGGAGATATTATTTAATGTGGATTATGCAGTAGTTTATGTAGACTTAACTCGTTATACGTTAATTAAGAACAGTGTTTAGTTTTGTGCGTATCATTTTGGGGATGTTACCTATTTTGTTAAATCATTCTTTTCCTCAACCTGTAATTTTCTTAGCTTTACTTCTAGAGAGAGAAACGAAGAATAATCATGTTAAGAAGTTAAGTTCATTTTTAAAAATACGTATTGTCTTACTTTTTTAAAATATCTTTAGCATTGAATTTTTATGAAACATTGATTTATAAGCAAGAAATATTTTGATAAACACGGATATATTATGCAACGTGTCCAAAGCTTTTGTGTACTTAGTTTCTGATTCATCGTAAAATAAAATTTTTCAATTTATCAAGTTTTTAATTATATGAAATAATTGGTGGTATGTGTTATAATCTGTAACGATGTAAGGTCATCTCATAGCTCCACTCAGTTCATTTTTGATTTACAGAGGCGAGCAAAATCGCTAGATTTTATTTTATTTCAAAGTGTACTATAGATTCTTGTCTCACCCCCTTAGGCGAAATAGTTGTCTTTTAGACGGGTATTTAGCCCATGCGTGTTTTTATATCACACAAGTCCAGCGTTTCTCAAACTGGGGGACGCACCACTCTAGGGAAGCGTGACAACACTACGTGGGGGGGTGAGTAAATCGAAAACAGAAGATTATTTAAAAGAAATATCAATTTACTGAAAATTAGCTAAAGAAAATACATTCCCGACATATTTATGTTAATGTAATATACTTGTTAACGTATCTGCACTGAGCAATGTATTTGATAATTAATTCATCAATACTAAGTTAAGAGCAGGTTTGAACATTACTAGTGACTTCGATAGGCTAGTCGTATACAAGATTATATATAGAAAATTTAATACTATAATTTTAATTCTCGCAATTTATAATTAGAGTCGTATTGTAACCTCTCGTCAATGATGAAAATTATTATTGAAAATTGGGGCGCTAGCATGGAAAGTGTGAGTAGTATTGCACTAGGCAAATTTTCACTACAAATGGCACTTCTCAGTGAAGTTAGGAATTGTCACACCTGTTTCTACGGCTGTCACTTCTTTCGTTCCCTCTAACATGCGGACGTGTTACACAAGTATGAAAAAAAGTATCGGTTACTGTGAAAAAGGACGGCCAAGGAAAGTATTATCAGTGTTGAAGTGACAGGTCTAATTTATAGATCTTTCATTTTGTAAGCGGTGTACGACAACATGACCATGACAGCCTCAGCAGGTTGTGTCCCGGAAGGATTAATGATATTTGGGAACAAGACTGAGGGTGTTTGGTGTAGATCCGTGATCCTACAAATCAGGAATTGTAGGAGGCATGAGGGAATCCCACCCAGAAGTGTTTAAAGGGAGAGAGAATGGGAGGCATGTGGGCACTTTTTTGCGATTCCAGCAATGAATGCTAGAGAAAGACGAACCAGTGATAGCTAAAGATCTAGGACCGGAAATCTGTGAATGGCTGCTAGGCAGCTGGAGTGATCCTAAAAATTTGGCAATTTTAGAAAACGGGTGGAAGGGCAGCCGGACGAAGCGAGATGCCCTACTAGGAATTTAACTTAACAATTTCAGCCGAGTGTGGACATTACGATACAGTTTCAGATCCCTGAAAGCGAGCCCAATAGTTGATGGTACCTTGTTTATGACAACTGGACTTTCAAAAGTTATATCCAAAGAACATACAGAGATACAATAAGACGTGTTAAAGTTCGGTTTTAACTATTTATAAATAAAAAGTAATTTTTGTAAAGCTATGTGATCTCTCTAGCTAAACAACAATTTTTAATGTCTGCTTGTGAAAGAGAATTGCATATTGATTGTATGCGCAGCAAAAGTTCGTCTTTTGAAGCTGCAGGACGCGGATCACGAGCGAAGAACCAACCAACCAAATCCAACAAGTGCTCAATAGGTGAAATATCCGGCGAATAAGCAGACCAAGGAAGAAGTTACATGTGTTGGGCTAAACAGAAGTCTCAAACAATCTTTGTAACATGTTGGAGTACATTATTCTACTGAAAGATAGCCCTAAGATTGCCTTGAAGGAAGGGAGCGACTTCGGGCTGTAGCACTTCACAAGCGTACTTGTTGCTATTGAGATTATCCTAAATTCGTAGCAAATTGTATCGCCCATGATACGAAATCACACCCAAAACCATAACTTTGGTTGTAAGGGAAGTATGTCTTTCGATAACGCACTCTAGAAAGCAGCGTTCAACGGTATAGCGTCTAACACAAATGTAGCCATCATGGTCCCACATATCAAAGCGTGATACACCCGAAAAGACAACTTGGTACTGATGCGACACTATTTTAACTTCTTTAATTTCTTAATTGTGAACCCAGTTTCCAAATCGCATCATGAAAGACAGGATTATCTCTAAATCTAAATCCCAATACAACACACCAGCCCTGTTTGTCAAACAATAAGAGAAATGGGGCCTTGTTTTGGATTTTAGGAAACAACGAAATCACATTGACTCAGGACTTCGCGATCCCAACATTGGACGACATTTTGCATGAATTTTCGGGTGCTAATTATTTTTCTGCATTAGACATGAAATCATCATTTAATCAAATTCCACTTCACTTTAGAGATAGACATAAGATGGTATTTTCTACACCTGACGGTGATAAATACGAATTTAATAGACTTTGTTTTGGTCTAAAAAATTAGCCTAAAGCATTTCAATCCATTGCACAAGAAGTCTTGGGAGACTTATTACATAACGTAGCTTTGGTATACATAGACTACATTATATTATTCACTAAAACTATAGATCAGGGGTGGGCAGACTTTTACATGACACGGTCTATTTTTAATTTTTTCAAGGTGTCACGGTCCACCATATGACGTAGTTGTGATAATAAAAAAAATGCTCAACACAATATTTGTATTACAACAATAATAAATACAGAATGTGTATACCTACCTACATAACTACAGCAGAAAAACAGAACTTACTCTTTTAAAACTACCGTTTAAGTAAAACGCAAAATACAAACATAATAATTATACCTATAATTTAATATCAAATGATGCATTTTCAAACAATTCACAATACATCACAAATTGAGTAATTGCCCCTTAAAATTAGTTTTTATAGCTATAGTCTCAATAGACGATTTAGTCTTCGAATTAATTGTCCCCCCACACACATAATCTTGAATATACCTCGGTATATTATTACTAACTGCTAATCTTAGACTGGATTCTAAATGGTCGTCTGTGAAACAGGAATATGCTGTCTTAATTATATCCTTCGTTGAAAATGTAGATTCTCATAGGTAGGTAGAGCGAAAGTACGTTGTTAAATGAATTGCAGCTTTTTTAAAATTGAGATACTTTACTTCGACCAATAGATTCCAAAAGATATTCTTTACAAATTGCGTCCGTTTGAAAGAGAAAAGCTTCGTTTTCCTCGAGAGATAAAGAAAACATGTAACATACACTTGCTAGAAAAAGTCTGCGTTCACCCATAAGAAATCATATAGCAAAGGTAAAATTTAATAGAAATATAATTTTTTTTCTAACAAAATTTCACGAATTTGTTTATTATTTAAATATTGAGCATGCAAGAATTCTCGTTAATTTTGAATTAAAGCTACTTAGGATAACGGGAGTTTTGTAGCAAAATACACAAATAGTAGGCAGATAAAGTCTGTGTTCACTATTTGAATATTCTTGGTTCTTAGAATTTTTATCAACAGACAACAGAGATTTTGAATTAAATTTTCAAGTAAAATAGTTTAAGAAAAATGTGACGCAATAATTGTTACGTTTTTGTGAGATACGAAGCAATTCAAGGACATGGACAATAAAAAGGAAGTTAGTACCAGTGAGCGTAAAATCATTGTGAAAATGTGAAAAGATTGAAAACACCGTCGGGATATAGCCAGATACGTTGGACGGCAGTATTTATCTATCCAGCATGTTATTTATAACTTTAAATCTAACCCAAGAGTTTACACATCCAAACCTCCTCTTTTAAGTCGTCCATTTAAACTCACAATCAGAGAAAACGAAGTATAACATCAATGGTGAAACAAAAATCCGTGTTTGACTGCAACTTAAATAACAACAGACCATCACGAGCAATTTAACAAAAATATTTGAGCGGATACTGCAAGAAAAATCTTGAAAAAGGCCGGACACCATAGTCGAGTGGTTCGCAGAAAGCCTTATATTATATTCCAATGACCAACCGGCTTAATCGGATAGCTTTTGAAAAAGATCATATACATAAGCCTCTTGAGTTATGGAGGACTGTGTGGGGGTGCATGGCGGGCAAAGATGATGGCAAGTTGGAGTATATATAATCAATTATGAACAAATAATAGAATTTAATTATGAAATACACTATATTAAGAGTTCTTTAAATTCAGTCGCAGATCATCTTTTACGTTATATTAATAACATCACAATAGTTTTACCTGAGTCAAAATATATCATTGAAATGCAGCGTGGAGATCCTGTTCTAAGTCACATCATACAGAAAATTCATCAAAATGACGTGAGCCCACAAATTAGCAGTTACTTTATTAATGGGGAAGGTTTGTTATGCCATTTGTCTAAGCGCCCATCCTGGCCACGGAACCTATTGATGGGACGCTATTTTAACTTCTTTAATTTTTTAATTGTGAGCCCAGTTTTTAACATCACATCATGACCAAAATTTAAATAAGACAAGAATCATGTATTAACAAATTAACTTTACGCTAAATTAAAATCCGGCCGTATAGTGGAAAACAATTTTATTTATTTTACGCACATTTTTAGGAAGAATAATTGTAATTCTACATACAAGAAGATCAAAAACATTATTAAACTTATCTTGAGAGAGAGAAGGTGCAAAGGGGCAGACACGAACAACGGAATTTCGGTGTCTTTTGATTGAAGTTTTCCGCTGCTCGGGGAGAGGCTCTCTCTCTGAAATTCTCTGAGTCTTGTTTTATCCGACTTCTAATCACTCCAAAATCCTGGAGCCCAACTATTTGCTTTGTCCAGTATAATTTCTCTGATTGGTCCTGAGGCCGGCGCAGTGTTACACCTCCTCTTTACTGAACTTTGTAACGCGGGAACTTTTTTTGACACACACCACCAAAAGGAATTTCACCACATTCGAACAAGGGGGGACTCATATAAAAATTCCATGCCGTTTTAGGGGCGATTTCTGAAACATGAACAAATCTGGCCTCCCGTCAGTATCAATTAGCTTGCCTGGCTCTGTGCTCATAAGCCAATTGCAGACACAGACATCGATGGTTTGCCGTGAAGGGGATCCTGTATAAAGGCACCCTTGCACGCAATCCACGGTGCAACAGACATCCACGAATTGACAAAGCCGACATTAGTACACCTTTAGCAGTAGACCAAAGTGCTGCTAACATCCTGGAGGAAGCTCTACGGTCATTCACCCCATGTGGACCAGGTGTCGATCGTCGCGCACTGACGTCACGTTCCGGTAACCACTGCCAGTTTTTCGAGTTGTTCGGTGCTCGCTGATCCACTGCTTTCCAACACACATCACTGTGTAACTGTTCCGCTGCATAAAACCACCTTTTGCGTGATAGAAAAATCCTCCTTCTCGAAGGCTGATAATCCTCTCCCATTCAAACTCAATAAATTTTTGGAATTTCTCCTTATTTCGACGTGGAGTCATACTTAGGTTTCACTAAACGTTCACCACTGACAAATAATCCTTAATCATTTTCATTGACCGGCTACATCCCTCTATTTAAACCCCTTTAGCGTAAGTTAAGAGGGTCCTGCGCACGCCACGCATGCGTGGTGGCCCTGAAACTTTATTATTTTACGTAACATCCTATAATTGATATTTGCTGCAATGTTAATTTAATTCTGATGAATCCTTCATTGTGTTGCATTTCTTACAATTAGTATATATATATATATATATATATATATATATATATATATATATATATATATATATATATATATATATATATATATATATATATATATATATATATGTATATATATATGTATGTATATATATATATATATATATATATATATATATATATATATATATATATATATATATATATATATATATATATATATATATATATATATATATATATATATATATATATATATATATATAGTCCCGCTAACAGAACCCGCTAATCCGAACATCCGGTTAATCCGAACGTCTCCGCGGAAAAAATTTTATAATTTTAAGGACGAAAATCGGTGAATATTTCGCCAGAAGAAGAGTGTCTCGCCAGAAGAATTAGCACAGTATTGTTCAAGCTTTCTACGATTTTTTCTCCAATCACAAATTGTAGCTTTGCCAGCATTAAACTCTGTAGCCAATTTTGTCACACCTTCACCTTTATCTAAAAGCTTTAGAACCTCTAGTTTGTCTTTAAGAGTAAGTGTTGAGTGCTTACGCTTACTCGCCATAACAATCTGTTTACGTACACTGTATCACAGATAAATGTCCAAAACACACAACAAACTGTTTTCACTGTAGAATATCACACTGTTATTAACACAGAGACAAAAGCGGACGAGTATAGAACGAGCGCGGAACGACTGACGGCCAACAGTACGGGCACACGCAGTCACACTGACACACTAAGCTAGGAGTGGTGGAGGGAGGACACACGCGTCGAGGAGTGGGAGTATAGTCCACGCGGCAAAAAAGCGGGCGCGTACGCTCACATTACGACAAAATACATAGACACAATAGACCCGTACTCCCGGTTCAAATAGTGATTTCGCTGTTACTCCGGCTAATCCGAACAATCACGTAATCCGAACAGGGGTCGGTCCGATATTGTTCGGATTATCGGGACTGTACTGTATATAATTTTTTGTATTCTATTTATAGTATAAATACTGTCAGAATTGCCCTTTAACCTTATCGCATAGAGTAAGACTTGAAGTGGAAATACTATTTTGGGTTAAAGGCAAATATCTCAGCCATACTAAAATTTAATGAGATTATAAAAAAATCTTTTGGTTTACAATTTTATAGTCAGTTAGTGTAGCGTTTTTCAAACTGTGAGGCTCTCCTCCTTTAGAGGGAGCACGAGTACATCGAGAAGTTATATATAACAGATTATTATTAAAAAAAATATCACTTTACTAAAAGGGAGCAAACAAAATGCATACTAAACTATGAAAATTTACAAAATACTTATACTACTGCTAAAAAGTAACTTAAGATATTTATTATTTAAAAGCAACATATACAAAAATTACTGCTTATATTGATAATTACATTATATTTGCAATTCAAAGGAATATTGGTGTAATGTTGGCAACAGAGACAAGTTAGCAATATTTTTGGCGTCCATTTTTGGTGAGATGGCGTCCATATGGATGCTTTTGTAGATTACTGAAGAAATCTAGTAGTATCATCATCTATGATGACAGTGAATCTTTCGAGAAAGATCCGTGCAGACTAAAAATAGGAACCACTTACAGAAGTTGAAATAGTATTGTTTTGACAGTTAAAGTGCCAACTAGCGATTAGTTGCTACTATCGAGAGAGTGTTTGCGAATAATTTTAATCAATACGTTTTTGCATTTTTAAACACTGATAGTAGAGTCTATGCGCTGTAGAAGGTTTGACGGTCTTCTGAGAATTATTTTACGAATTTTTTTGCTGTATCTCATATTTCTGAGGATTGATTTTCCACAATTAATTTTCATCGGTCATAAAGAACAGTTTTGTTGTTCAGACTCATAACATAAAATCTTTGAACCCCAATCTCTGTATCAGTATATATTTTATATTTTTGCTGCTATTTTCTTTTCACCGATAAAACAAAATCAAAAAAGCGATCATTTGAGTTTAACATCATCTGATATAAGTAAAATTTATAATTTTTTAATCAAAGAACTTTTCTGGATATTAGTAACTGCATTAATATTTAACAGGTGTATAATTCTGTTTTATGGTATTGTTTAATCCAGCTTTTCTCAAACTGTGGGGAGTGCTCCCTAGGGGGGGGTGTAGCGTGATAACTCTACAAGATAATTAAAAAGTCGATAACAAAAGATTATTTAAAAATATTATTAATTTGCTGAACGTAAACAAAATATATTCTGGCATGATAAAAAATAAAATACACATTTATATTAAAATAATACAATTATAACTGTATCAGTACTTCTAAATGTATTTTATAAGGAATAATAAGTTAAGAGCAAGTTTAATAATTACCAGTGACTCCATGAGCTTGTCATACACTGGTGTGCAAAAATTAAGGACGAAGTCGAAAAATTAGCATATCAGCTGAACGAAGAGGCAGAGCGGACAGAAAGACCAATCAGGAGATTAAGTAAGGTGATGTACGGTATCACATGCGCAGATATGCAGGTAGACGTAATGGGGGAGTGTCTGAGTAGTATAAAGCATGTTGAGATTGCACGCCGTATAGCAGTTAAAATCACACCGAGTTGCTGCCTTAGCGAGAAATGGTGAATAATCAATCTTTTAGACGACATCTGGATGCTTTTACCCGAGGTCGAATAATTGGGAAGTTGGACGAAGGCCGCAGTGTGACAAGTGTGGCTGCAGAGTTCGGAATTGCTCACAGCATCGTTTCACGACTTTGGAGACAAATTCAAACTACAGGAACAGCTATCCGAGGGTTCAATAGTGGTCGTCCACGAGGAATCACATCCGCAGATGACCGGTACATTGTCTTACAGGCCAGAAGAAACAGGCGGCAGACAGCGGGAAAAATCGCTAGACACACGACACAGGTGACTGGACAACCGATATCGCGTTTTACCGTGGCCAGAAGACTGCACGGTGGTGGTCTGTTTGCACGACGCCCTGTACGGTGTGTACCTTTAACGCCAGCCCATCGGAGAAGACGTTCTCTGTGGTGCCCGGAACACCGGAATTGGAGAGACAATGAATGGGGACGAGTACTCTTTACAGATGAGAGCGGATTCAGTTTGAGTAGCGATTCTCATCGCATACTCATCTGGAGAGAGCAGACGCCGCAATCATCCCTCGAACATCATTGAAAGGGACAGGTATGGAGATTGCGGTGTTCTCGTATGGGGAGGCATCATGCCTGGTAGTCGTACAGACCTTCACATCTTCGAAGCAGGTTCAGTCAACGGGACCCGTTATTGTAATGAGATTCTTCTTCCATATGTGCGTCTTTTTAGAGGCGCTATGGGTCTGCAGTTCCTTTTCATGGACGACAATGCACCATGTCATCGCCCAGTAGCTTCCGAACAGCTCTTAGAGTATGAGGATATTGAACGTATGGATTGGCCGGCACGATCTCCGGATCTCAATCCCATCGAGCATGCATGAGATTTTCTAGGCAGACGCTTGGAAGCTCGTACCTTACCACCAGTAACAATTCGGGAGCTTCGATTGGCGCTGAAAGACGAATTGGCAGCAATGCCTCAACAACTCATTGACGCCCTCATTCCCAGCATGGGCAGACGCATTGAAACCTGCCTAGCAGTCAGGGGAGATCATATCCCCTACTAAAGACCGGATGTTTCTTGCTGGACACCCATCATAGGGATGTTTCGGCCTTCAGTCGCATTGCGCTAAGTGCTACTTTTTCAATCAAGCTTCTTTTTACCCTGATTTCTCTTTTAGTAAGTGTAGCATACATATTACACATGTTCTTACGTATTGGGGATCTTACGGTATTAAATGTGTTGATTTGGAAAGCTTTTGTACAAAGTTATATTGAAAAAACCATCTCGTCCTTAATTTTTTCACACCAGTGTATATACAATTATATACAAAAATTAACACTTATCTTGATAATTTGAACGGTTTATAATTAATACCTTAACTGCCGAGATTAAACTTTATACGGTTCTCTCCCCAATGCCACTGGTATTTTTTTCATGTGGGCGCTCGTATTAGATGTATTGGAGGAGAGGGGAATAAAAGAGGAATAAAGAAGCAAATCCTCTGAAATACGTAAATCTTTAGCAAAAACTGTCAACTTAATTTTATTTGCATTACAAAGCTTTCTGAATAATTCCATGGATATAAGTTCACGGAAAAGTTCGTACTTCGGAAAGACGTATATATACGTCCGAACCAATTAATACATTGGCTGACCAAGACGTTTATGTACGTCGGTGGGATTTAAGAGGTTTAAGTCATATTGTAGCTTTAGCATCAAAGCATAGCGTTACTAAATTCAATATATTGTAATAGAATGGAGAAAGGGGGACAGGATAGAAATATGACAGTAAATGGGGTCGCAAGAATCGAAAGTTTGAGAAGCTCTAGTTTAATCCAAAGGCAGGTCATTTTTCTTTGTACATCGTTGTAAAATATAACTAGAATTATTTCAACCAAGCTAGTACACTTATAACTCTTTCATTCTCTTCCACAATACGATTTTGAAATATTTGGCAATTATTTCGCCAACTTTATATGATACAATTTTCTTTACTGTGTATTTTTATTATTTATTTAAACTCTTGATTAATTTGATTCTTCAACAATTTTTGAAAATCGATTTTGCTATGAATGATTGGTTAAAATGTAGAATGCTGGTTTAAAATGTCTCATTACACTATTACAAACCTTTTATTTAAAAATCACACATAGAGTAATGAATCATCCAATTTCGTCAACATAAAATAACTTGAAATCTAAATATTTAGAATGATATCTAAACATTTTGATCCCACTTTTCCAATCTTGAATAACATTATTGATATGATTTTAACTTTTACTAGAAATTTCACAGAGTGTTCGTTTTATAAATATTTGTCCACTTTTCGTTTCGAATAAAATTATTCAGTGATAACCAAATTTTTGCAGAACGCTTTTTCTAAGATCACAGATTATCAAAGTTCTTTGAATCACATTTTGAGGAACAATTATCTAAATAAAAAGGACACTTTTCTACATAAAAAGTAACTCGAAGTAGAACAATGTTACCTAGCAATAGTTGGCGTTTTTAAACAATTATTGACAACTTTTCCTTTCCTTTGATAATTAATGCTGTATGTATAAACTCTAACCATTTTAATATACATACATAAAACTATTTAAATGAAATTCTGATTTAGCTCTAGAGTCACCCAAGCCAGACGAATGCATTTAATATTCAAATATGCAATCAATTTCTCTAACATGGGTATATTTATGCGAGAGAAATTAATTCGGCTTCTGCTTGTAAACTTTTGAAGTGGTCAATAGCTTTGATGCCGTAACAGATAATAATTAATTCTGTAAGATTTGTGTTGCGAATAATGGTTCATTCAATTTGAAGTTGATATGTAACAAAATAGCTTTAAAAAGGAATAATAAACTTCAGATGAAACATTTCCATTGATACTGATTTAATTTTAACGTGATTAAATGCACACTAATCAGGTGAATCTTTTTAATGGTTTTATGTTTTGTTTAAGTTTTAAAAAGGTTTGTATAAGTCACATACCCCCTCAATTGAAAAAATATTTATATTGTGCTCAATTATTATTAGTTATGACCAGTAATACCCCCGAAAACAATAGGTGGGGATGAGTTATAATCACGTACGTCGAGGTATGACTTCGCATATACAGTCGGACCTCTATATAACGAAGTCGCTAAATCCCAAAAATAAGTTCGTTGTATGGAAAATTCATTATATAGAGTTTCATCATTCAATTTTCTTAAGAAACCACATAAAATAAATTCTAAATCATTAATACTATACATTAAAAAAGTAATTATTCATAACTTTTTGTAAATTAATATATATATATATATATATATATATATATATATATATATATATATATATATATATATATATATATATATATATATATATATATATATATGTAGCACGTACGTTTTCACGTTTTCCAGTTACAAAAAATGAAGTTACCGGTGCGACGGATCAACACTACAAATGATCGGTGACTATTTAAAGGACACGGGGACACAAGACAACTCCCCTGAGGGTGATAGTGGGCTTCGAAGATGTTTCCATTGAACTGGATAATCGAGGTGAAGTGTTGCACTTCTTGGATGAAACACCCAGAATTATAGTGCACTCGGAGATTTGGGTATCTAATAAAACCAATTCAAGACTTATAACAACCATAAAATGTGTTAAAAAAGAGAGAAACTTGAAATGGCGAGAAATATTTTAAAAATTGAGAGACGAAAAATTGAATCACGTGAGTAAAATTTCGTTACATGGAAAATGTACTTTGCTTTTGGGAGGTTATTTTGCGAAGAAAATCATAAAATGGTCTTAGTTCTGGGAAAAAGTTATATAGAAAAATTCGTAATGTAGAAGTCCGTGATATAAAGGTTCGACTGTATATATATATGTATGTGTGTGTGTGTGTGTGTAATAATTCCCAGTAATAAAATCTTTAATAATAATAATTCCCTATAGCATCCTTTTCATTAAATCTTTTAAAAATCTATAAACAAACTTTAATTCTTAGGTTCAAAACTAACGCCCTAATCTTAATCGTAATCCCTAGTATCAGAAATCACTGTCCCACCCATTTTACCCAATCATAGCTCTTATTACAAAATATTCATGTGGTCATCACCACCGGGTATAAATACCGATGTCTCTGGAAAGCGCGTTGCCTTCTTCTTGTCTCTTCTGTTTGTAGCATATGGGCAGCCGGCTGCCGCGCGTTGTTGTTTTTTTCTTCTCATCTTTGTCTTTGTGTTCGTCATGTGAAATGGCTCTTCTGCTTGTGTCCTCTGTTATGTGTGTCTGCTTCTTGGGATGTTGAAACGCAAATCGTTTAATGTTCAATAAACCGGAGTGATTATTTCAAAGGACTGCCTCTTCAATGCCCTCAAATAATAATCACCAGCCATCTGAAATGTGATCACCTTTACAGTAATAATATCTACTCGCCTCGACATTATAGTTATTTTTACTTATCGCCAGAAATATTATAGATGTATTTAATATATATATATATATATATATATATATATATATATATATATATATATATATATATATATATACATGGGTTACGAAATAATACGAACACCCGTGAAAAAGGAATGGGCCATTTCAAAGACGCACAACGCGCATGTCAGTTAGCGTTGCAGTCCGCCGACTAGCGGATTCGAAAGGTAAAGTATCAGTCGCTCAACAGCTGCGATAGGTGTTGCACGCGTCAATTGTAATTTCTGAAAAACGCAATAATGACGGACCTGTCAGAGTTCGAAAAAGGTATGATTGTTGGAATGAGGTGCGCTGGTTGCTCGGTGAAGGAAACAGCCATTTATTTGGGGCGTGCAAGGAGTACTGTATCTGCCGTTATGACAACATACAAGAAATGCAGGAATGTGACGTCTGGCAAGCACAACAGTGGAAGGAAAAGAAAGCTTACCGGCAGGGATAAAAGGGTCTTAACCCGCATAGTGATCCAAAAGCGCAAGCAATCGCTATCCGAGATAACGTCTGAAATGAATAGTCATCTTCGTAACCCTATTTCAGCAAAAACCGTCCAAAGGAAACTTCATGGTTCGAACTTTTATGGAAGAGTTGGAATTCGTAAACCATTGGTAACAGCACGTAATGCTTCACAGCGATGCCAGTGGTGTAGAACACACAGACAGTGGACCCCACAACAGTGGCAACAAGTCATCTTGTCGGATGAATCGACGTTCACCCTATTCCAAACCACCGGACGCGTTTATGTGTGGAGAACGCCCAAAGAAGCATTTGCTCCGGAATGCATCGTGCCGACTGTTAAGCATGGAGGTGGGTCCCTTATGGTATGGGGGGCTATAGCTTGGCGTGGTCTTGGGCCACTTGTTACTCTGCATGGCAAGGTTAAAGCTGCCCACTATGTCAATATCCAGGGGGATCAGGTGCATCCATTTGTCCAGACTTCATTTCCCGAAGAATGCCCACTTTATCAAGACGACAACGCTCCTATCCACACTGCTAAAATCGTGCAAGAATGGTTTGCAGAGCATCAGGGAGAAGTAGGTCATCTTGATTGCCCCCTCAGTCACCTGATTTAATTATTATTGAACATTTGTGGGGATATTTAGAGTCAAAGCTACATTCTCGATTCCCTCCACCATCTACGATTTCGGCATTAGAGACCGCTCTCCACGAAGAATGGCTTCATATTCCATTACAAGCTGTTCATGACCTCTATGCGTCCATCCCACGTCACATACAGTCTGTAATTCAGTCAAAGGGGGGTCCAACTCCCTATTAATAAAGTTTTTCTCCTTTTTCACAGGTGTTCGTATTATTTTGTTACCCATCTGTATATATATATATATATATATACTCTTATATTCACATGCTTTGAATGTGCATTAGGGTGCAGAATCTGGCAATAACTTATTTATTGCCCACTCAGACTTAGCTCTGCATTTTTAAGTGAAATTTTTTGGTAAGTTACCTCTATCTTGTAATGGATTTAGGTATTCCAACCTAATCCATTACTTTCAATAGTTTTTTGCTCATTACTATTTACAGAATGGGGGAAGTTGGCTGGCCAAAAAACATGTTCGACCCCACTTTCATTTGAAGTATTTTATATATTAGCTGCCCTATTTCAGCAATGTTTATAATACTACAGCATCCATTTTATAACTTTTAATCTTGATTGCTCATGTGTCCTTCACTGTGTGATTTTCTTATTGTCTAAGTGTTTTTCGAATGTTATTGTTGGATGTTTATCTCTGGTTTGTAGAGAATAAGAATATATATTTATATATATCTATATATTATTTTATTTGGGGCTAAAAAGACGTAAAAACATAATTATTTGAAAAAAAAGTATTTAACAAAATCTTAGATTACACAAGTACAAAATCGCTAGCCTAAGTTATTTTGTTGTAGAAGGTTTCATAAAAACTAAGAATGTAGTCTGCCTGTTCAAAGATTTTTTTTTTCATCTGTAAAATTTTCTCGTAAATTACTAATATTTTTTAGTCATTATTTTGCTGAAAAAAGGCGCTCATCGTTTCAGTCTATATTTTCTAATATTTGTAAACAATTTTCAGCTCAACTGAGTTTTCCTGTTAAATTCCCAGTAGTCATTCGATTTTTTTATTGAACTGGGTCTATAAAAACTCAAGTTCTTCAATGTTTTGCTCTTGTTCATGTATTTCTATGAGCTCATCAACTATCAGCTTCTGATTGTGTAAATCCATCAGTTCTTCAACGACATCACTATCCACTTCTAAATTTATTAGCCTGACAAGATCAACAACTTCTTCAGTCACATTATCAATTTTTCATTATGTTTCCGCCCCCCAATCAAAGGATGAATCGATGAAATAAGAAAATAGCGTAACCGTGGGTTTGAGTACGTCGGGGTAGCGCAAGTCGAGTACAACAAACTATTTTACTCTTTGAACATTTACGAAAAATGTCCCTGAAAGTAGTTTATAGTAAATGACTTCAGTAGTCGTTAATGTTGTTATTGTTGTTGCCGTGTCGTTACCGAAGGGAAGGAATAAAGGTTGGCAGGGCCTGAGACTGGTTGGACTTCTACACGATAAATGGAGACACCACCTATCTCCACCTCCAAAATTTCGACATGCTACTGGAAGGGACGGAAAAATTTTCCAGCCCCCGCACACGTGGTTCCTGCCTCAACCTCCCACAAGACTTTCGAACCCATGGATTTAACGAGCACGTACTCCATGTGTACTCAGAGGGTATTTGATGGCATCCAGCATCGACCCAGGCTTTCCGGCTTGGAGTTTGATACTCTAACCAATAGGCAACCCACGGGCCAGTAGTTCATGTAAATAATAAATAAGAAGAGTTATTTTTAATATCATTAATATAGCTTCAAAATTTATATTTAAGCTTTGTTGAAATCAAAGGATATTTTAAGTTTTATCATAAACCAGAACTTAGCTAAGCTTCACGGTGGTCACATGATAAATAAAATCACGTGTTCTCCATTCAATTCCAAGCTGACATTGCACTTGTTGTTCTACTTGTAAAATTAAGGTGAAAGTTTAAAATTGGTTATTTGATAAAAATGTTCAAATATTAAGATTATTTAAAAATTTCTTCAAACTTAAAAACTGATATTATTATACTTATACTTTAAATCAGTGATTCTCAAACTTTCAACATATGTGGTACAATATTCAGTCATAATTTTCATCGCCCCCTATACAATAACAATGTATTGAATTAAAAATTAATATATTTTGATGCTAAAGCTACTATACGACTTTAACCTCTTAAGCGCTACTGGCGAATATAAACATATTTTTCAACCGAAGCATTAATTGTCCCGGATGTATATATAGCGCTTTCCGAAATAAGATATTTTCTGTGCACTGCTATTAATAAAATTATTTCGAAAGTTTCCGATTGGAATAAAAAGACATTGATAGTGTTTGCGAATAATTCACTTATTTCAGAGGATTTGTTTATTTTTATTCCTTTTCTTCCCTCCCCCAAATACATCACATACGCGTGCCTACATAACATATGCCTACTAGGAAAATTGTCCCATTGGGGAGCGAATTCCAAATTTTTTAATCAGCAGTTAAGAGATTAATTATAAACCATCCAAATTATCAAGATACATGTTAATTTATGATGACTAGCCCATGAGGTGAATGGTCATTATTAAACTTGTTCTTAACTTAGTATTGATAAATCAATTATAAAAATAATTGCGTAACACTCATACATTTATTAGTGTATTACACTCAGGAACATTGAAAATAGCGACCCAAGAAGTAAGCATCGGGTTGAAATGAAATTTAATACACATCATAACACAGATCAGAGATCCACTCGATCTCAAAAACAAGACAATTAAATGAATACAGGGTGTGCAACGACACAAATACTGAGCAACATCAATAGCGCGTTGGTCCACCTTCAGCTGCAGTACATGCCACCACACGGTATGGCATTGAGTTGATTAGACACATTATGTTGTCCTGAGACAGACGGACCCACAAATCTTGAACAGCCAACGCTGAATCATGTACAGATGGCACGATGCCATCTGCCGTTTTATCTGATCTCACATGTGCTCTACAGGGGACAAATCGGAAGAGCGGGCAGGCCATGTAAGAGTCTGAAAATGACGTAGGAAGTCTTGATCAACTCTTGCTGTATGCGGACGAGCATTATCTTGCTGGAAAATTGCCCCTGGGAGACCATTTACGAAAGGTCCTACATGGGGTCGTAAATTTCGTCAACGTAACTTTAGCAGGTTAAGGTTCCACCCATCACAATTAAAGAGGACCGGCTATCATAGGCTATGGCCCCCAAGACCATTACACATGCTGTGCGGGCAGTGTGACGAAGAACAGTGTGGGGGGGATTGTACCGCTCACCAGGGTACCTCCACACCCGTACACGGTTAGCATCTGTCCCCAAAACAAACCGGGATTCATCACTAAACACAACCGTTTGCCAATCTGTGACATTCCACATTGATCTGGTTTGGCACCACTGTAGACGCAGTTGCCGATGTTCCGGTGTTAAAGGGAGTGCACAGAAAGGGCGCTTGGATTGAAGATTTGCTTCTGAAAGGTGTCTGGAAATTGTTTGTGGAACAATTGCTACGCCTACGACTTCTCGTATCGTTGAACGAGTCATTGTGGGGTCCACAAGTGCTTGCGGCACGATCATTCGATCCTTTCTCCTCGAGGTCTTCCTGGTCGCTCCAGACCCGGTTTTCCTCACGTGGGTACCTTCTCGTGTCCACCGCTCCCAACCATTTCTAACGGCACACTCCAAACGATTCACCTGGCCAGCAACACGGCGCGTCGACCAGCCTGCAGTTTTCATCCCGATGATCAGGCCTCTCTCAAACTCACTTAACTGTGAGAAATGTCTTCTAGCACGTTTACCTGGCATGTTTCGTTTACCAAAGTCTTCCTACAATCGGCGGGTAATCGTCACGATTATGAATCTGCGCTGGCTTATATAGCACCTTCTTCCTGATTGTAGCGCCACCTCCACGTGTATGCGCATACATATTGGCGCAAAACTTGGATCATTTGCATATCACATTACGCTGTACTTATTTGAGAAGTTTCGCGTTTGTACTTAGCTTCCTTCTTGGGTCACTATTTTCAATGTTCCTGAGTGTATATCTTTGAAAACGTGTATTTATTTCTTATTATGTCAGAATATATTTTTTGTCAATTCACTTTCAGCTCCTTAATAATTTTTTAAATATTGTTTCCATGTGCTTGCGCCCCCCTCGTAGAATTATCTGGCACCTCTAAGAGGGGGCACCCCAATGATTGAAAAACGCTGCTTTTTAAAATAAAGTGCATTTAACTTACAAATGTGCATTGTTATTGTTGACATATACATGTTTTTTTAAAGAATCTGTAAGTAGAAATAAATGTCAATAGCTTATCTGATGACCAGATGGAAAGGAAAATGTGTTTTTCGTTATCATGTGACTATAATGTCTAATAAATTTAGCCTTTCTAAATATACACAGGGATAAGAAATTACGAAAGTTATGAATACTTCTATGAATACTCAATCATAAATGTTTTATTAGTAAATTACTTTATAAAGTATTTCAACTAACGAACAGAATATGTAACTGTACAAACATATATTTTAACATACTTTTATTTTCATGAACAAATGAAATTAGGGTAAAAAATGGCATATTTTTTGCATGATATCAATTTAAGAAGACTTGGTACCCTAAAAATCACAAACCTATCGTTTTTTTTATTTTCATTTAATCTTATTCTTCGCATTATTATCTTTCGATTGATATATCACTTGTGCATGTCGGAAAGTTAGAAGTTGAATAAAACTTCATTTGGAAACAAATTAGGCAATTCAGCCACACACCCTTTTTAGAAAAAAAAGCTAAAAAATGCGTTATGATAAAAAAATCTATTTTATAAATAGAAATAATAACTATAAAAAATAATGTGTAGTATTAAAAGCAGAATATTTCCGAGGCAATACAATAATGTAATTTTTCTTCCTTGTGAAATGTGTGCATGTAAAATTTTTAAATAAAGGCATTTTATATTAATAATTTTATAATTTCAGTTTTTATTCCTGATATATTTTTCATACAAATGTAATACTTTAATATTATAAGAAGAAAAACAGCTAAAATTTCTCTCGTGACAGAAAAAAAATATTTTAAATTTTTCTTGAGTTTTCTTGTGCAATTAGTACTCTCTAAAAGTTGATCATTTATAAAAATGTGCGGGTTGAAAACATATCAAAATGCAATTATTTTAAAGAAAAACATATAACTAATATCTTAAAGTGGTATTTTAAGTTTAATTAAGCTTATAATAATTATTTTTTCAGAATTATAAACTTTAAAGTGGTTTTTCTCAGTTTGTGTTTTTCGAAACCTTAGTGCATTCAAAATGCTACTCCTTCGACAATTATTTACCAATCACTTCAATTTTTTTCCTGCGTGTTAAAAATAAAGCATGTAATAAAATTAGGGATCCGTTTTGCTATAAACTGAATACTTATTTTTTTTTAAAAAAAAAAAGTAAGACATGTTAGCTTTTTCGTTGATTTTTAGCCTGTATATCAACATTTTATTTTTTTTCTCAAAAACAAATGAAGTTATTCTAACATCGATCCCTTAAGTTGTTGAGAACATCCATAAGAATATTATAAAAAAATTTCAGGTCAAAAAATTAATTTTTACAAAAGGAGTAGGATTTTAAAATATTCCCAATTTTTTTAAAAAAATTAAATTTTAAAATTGTGTGACTAATATATGAAAATTTTCATCTGGTAACATTTTTTTGAATAGAAACATTGTATAAAATGTTAAAATATAATTTTTAAATACGTAAATAAAGAAGTTTGCTCAAAGGGTGCCAAGTCCCCTTAGTTTCGTATCTGTAAACAATAAGTGATTGTGCTTTAAACTGAAGCGATTAAAAATAATTATTGAAATATTTTACAGTAACTGCTGTACGTTGAGTATATATGGAGAGAGACTTAAAAAACAACAACTTTTTACTCAATACATTTTAATAAAAAAAGCAAAAATTTATTTTACTAACGGATGTATTTTGTATTATTTCTCATCAAATATTGATTATTTATTGAATTAAGACGAACTATTTAATTAAAACCACTGTAATAACAATTTCTGAATTTCAAAAGAAAAAACACCCGCATATTATTTTAACCCCTTCCCGGCTTTTCTCGAGCTGCACTTTGACAGGCGAAACGTAATATCCTGGCTCATTAAGGCAGCTGGGAAAATTTACACTGCACAATCGGTTTTTCCTGAATTATTTAACATGTGCTTTTTATGGTTTCTAAAGTTTTTGGTTACTTTTCTAGGTAAGCATAAAGAAAATAAATCATTTTTTATGCATATTGTTGATCATTTATAAAAAGAAATATTGTATACGTACAATACATATGCATATACATATAAGTTTTAAAGTAACATATATAAATAAACTTTAAAGAATCAAAGCTAAAATAAAAACAGATGGTACACGTATTATCGCAACAATTGCCAACTGTATTCATAACTCGCCAAGTTGACAACCCCAATTTCCTGTGTGTCGTACGAGCTGAATTGGTAACCATGTGTTTCGTTTCAAATAATATGTCCAATAGATTGCGATAATACGTAATTACTAAACTGCCTTACTTCAAATACTTTTTAGCTTTGTGTATATTTGGGAATCAGAACTCAAGAAAGATTTATGGAACCAATTAGATGCCGGTATATATATATACTTTATAAAATTTATACATGTTGGAGTGATACATTACTATACAATAACATCAGACAGGCGGGCCGCACCGAAGTTCTAATTGGCTCGATTCTAAACGCGAGTAACGTACTGATGCCAAATTTATAAGACAACACAATTATATGAAATGAAAGAAGATAATTTAAGAGCATTAAAATAATTTTATAAACTAACAATAAAGTATTATTCATATTTAATATGCATAGCTTAAATATCATATGAATACTGCGATGTGATTAATGTGAATTTACTTGTTAATGAATTGCTTAATAATTGTTCGCGGTATAAAATAGCATTATCCTATCAATTGAGAAGATATAACCCTTTTTAGATTATTATTATTCTGTAGTTTGTTAAATAATTACACAAATATATTTGGCAATGAGTTCCAATACTCTTTTTCACATATTTGCTCGTATAATTTTATATTTAAACTAAATAAATATAAAATAAAAGCTTAATATTTGTAGTCGGAATGATGTGTTTGGCCTCTATTGAAAGATACACTTTAACTTGAATTTATAAGGGAATTTATCGCGTAAGTGTTCAAAATACTACATGTGTGTTTTGAGTTATTGAGCTTTTGGCTTTGGATAAGAACACAATTTCATACTGATAACATAGGAAATAGATTCTTCTAATCTTGAGGGAATATTATTCGATCTTAACTGGTGCTATATATCTCATCCAACTGTATTCCATTAGCATTGCGAATACATATTTTAGTATGGGTCTTTATAAATGTCTGTATTGGAGTCATCTGTCTTCACCGTTAAAGTAGGTCACAGTAATTAAAATGTAATTAAGAAGAATATCTCCATTTTAAAATCACATTCACTGGTATATCTCAATACCTTGGCATTCTGTCTAACTCTTGTTCCGTAAGAACGATTTCCAATGTCATTTATTATCACATTTTACTTGCCAAGCGATTACGATTACGATATTCATCTCTCGGAAAATTCGATGTTTATCGCCAGCTGACTGGCACATAAACCATTATCTGTAAAGAGATTGGCTCTAACCTTTTGAAATTCAAAACTATTTCATATCTCTGGGCGAATGGGAAATGCAAAGTATCTACGAAAGCGTTTGGTGCCAAGACGAGTTGATAAACAGAGGAATAATTCATTTCCCTTTGCGCTAGATGTCCGATAATTTGTGTCGAGGCGATTAAAATTGTCGCCAAATTCAGTTCTGATGGCGATAAGGATAATGTTTAGGCGGTATCATAATTATCTGTCATGGCAGTTCTCGGCGGTTAAACTTTTGAAAAATTGTTCAAAGTTATATTTCGCTTTTCATTTTTAATGCTGCGATTAAGGCCCTTAGCTTTGTGGCCCGAAATTTGGTCGATTGTTGTATGAAAGCAAAAGAGAAAAATGACAGTAACTAATTGTAATTAGTTTGGAAATTACTTTTTAAAACTTTTTTGGAATGCTCTTTTTAACTGAAGAGGAAATGTATATTTGTATAATCCTTTTCATGAACTGTACCGAATTTTCTCCGATTAACTTAATAGGCCTCATTATCTTTTGAGCTGTAAAACAAGGTTATAACTTCTGAAAATGTAAACGATTTTTTTTTTTAAAAAAAGTAACCTCAATGATTAAATGTAATAGAAAAAATGTACTATGATGTTATATGTAAGCTTTATCATACTATAACGTATTCAGGACTTTTTGCAGAGATAACTCAAAATGTGTTTCACTTGGAATTCATAACCCAGGGAATAAAATGTTTCTGTTAAATTAAAATGTTTAAACAATGGAATTGAATAGTTTAAAAATGCATATATATATATATATATATATATATATATATATATATATATATATATATATATATATTTGCACCTAATACCAAAAAGTTAAACTCTAATGCGAGAATATGGATCATTTGGATTATCATGACATTAGTGGGAGTTACATATGAGCAATATAGGAGTGGTGATTGTTGTAAGAAATATAAGAAATCTTTCATAAGAATTGAAGTATTGATAGGATGCTATTGGATGAGTTTTTGATGTTTTACGCTATTCATTTGTGAATATACTGGGTAATTAATTTGATCTTTTGTATTTCAGATATTTTTCCTTCCTATACGACTATTTAAATCATGGGTGCATCAAATTTGGTGTTCGATGGTTCACTTATATTGTGCACTTAATTGTTTTAGAATTTTAACATTTTAATGTTATATCTTTCAGAATGCGATGGTGAATAGTTTAATTTTTTAAGTATTATCTTTTTAAATTTTAAATTTTTGAGAATTGGATACTTTCCGAATATAACTTACCAAATTGCAATATGAGAAAGGTTGGAGCCATCAAATTAGTTTAACCCTATTTATAGGTCCTAAGTCCGAGGTTGCACTTGGATATTTTATAAATTTTAATTTTGTTCAAAAACGTTGGAATTTTATTTTCTATATTTGCCATTGGTATTTTGAAATGGGATTTAGTTTATGAGATTCATATAATTTCAATTTTTTAATTGATTGTGATTTATATATATATATATATATATATATATATATATATATAAATGTAAGGAAAATTAAATTACATTAAAAATCTATCTAAAAACCCTATCTAGCACTTAACTCATATTTTTTTTTTTTTTTTTTTTCATTTGAACTTCTAGTATCAAACTAATCACCCATTTATTTCTTCCGAACAAAGCCTAGCCAATAAACATGTCTAATTCCAGATCCTTATATTTAATAGTCCATATGTCAGCATTAACTTTCAAGTACACTTATAAAATCCATGATGTTTATCACAGCTGCTTTTTAAGTGGTAAAACACTTAGATTTCACTTTTGCGTTCTTTTTCTCTCGCCCTCTCAGCATCAGAACTTGTACAGATTTCATCGAATAAAGATTCATATAAAAAAAACGAAGTCTGATTCTGGTATCAAAATATGTTATTTATATATATATATATATATATATATATATATATATATATATATATATATATATATATATATATATATATATATATATATATATATATATATATATATATATATATATATATATATATTTAAATATATAAAACCAATCATCAAAAATCAATCACACTAATCGATTGAATATATATATATGTACAATACCCTTAAACAATATTTTTTTTTAAATATAAAGGCGTTGCTTTAGTGAAAGTAGTGATTATTTATTGTTTGAAGTATTTTGATTAGAATTTAATGCAACACCTTCTTAGACACATAAAACTGAACATAACTAGATATATGATGCAGATATGAAAACCAGTCATGTATAAGTCAATCAATGGTAAACTATAAATGAGAACTAGTGAAATACTATAAATATACACTTGCCTCCGAAAGTCTGAGTGGAGGCAATCATATTACGTGTTTATGCTATAATTACTATTAAAATCTCGCTTTATAAAATCAAAAAATACTTGTCAGTAATTCTTCAAAATTCTCTTATTCAAACAACTGCAACAAAGTTCATTTTAACAAGAAAAAACAAAAATGACCACTAAACAATCACCAAACATTCTTGCCAAAAGTCTGCATTCACTTATAAAATAAAGTTTTTTAAGACCTTTTACTGTAAAATAATTGCACTAAATCGAGTTTTTAAGTAATTATAAGCTTCGTTTACGATTTATTTAGGATTTGAGATTTGAAAGCTTTTGTGGTTCCATGACAGGCAACAGAATAGAGATTGATATATTATTGAAAAAAATCATCATATATCTTCAGAAAAGGGAGACATTTTCAAAGAAATTGCTGAGATTATTAATATGAGACTATTATTGATTTACATAAAACGTGTGTGTGTGTGTTCATAAACTATAAAATAGCTAAAATTTTAACGTCTATGCCAATATTTGGTCGGCTGTCTACAGTTCCACCTCGTAATTATTGCTTTGTAATACGCTCTATAAAAATAAATCCAAGACTATAAACTTTACAAATAGCTAAAAGTTTCGCGGAAATGTTGCAAAAAAGTGTAACTTTAATTACAATTCGGAAAAAACTGAAAACGGAGGACTATCGTACCCGAGTTGCACTCAAGAAGCAATTCATCTTTAGAATGAACAGAGCTAAGAGAATGACCTTTGCTAAGAAACACCTAAGTAGGACACATTTTTTTAAGAAAAAATTAATATGTTCAATTGAAAGTAATTTTTGTAATTTAGGATCAAAATGCACAAAAAATATGCCTTCAAAAAAATTCCTTAATAGGTCTTAAGAAAGATAATCCTTTTTCGAATATCAAACGGGGAGAAGGAGGAGACATAATGCTTGGGGGTGTATTGGAAGCCTTTTGGATTGTAATCTAGAATTTGTTGAATCAATATTGTACAAAATAGATATTTTTATATTATTCAGGTAAAATATCATGGCATATGCGAAAAATTTGTTGTGAGTAATGATTTTTACTTTCAGCGGTACAAAGGCACCAAGCAAATGGCTCATATTGTGAAGTTATTGTGAACCCATGACTGTTCTGACATGTCGCAAACCGATTCCGAAAGTCAACATAGACCCCATACCTAAACGCAATACAGCATTTGTGGGATTTACTCCAGTGAATAATCAGGGAGAACGTAATAAAATCCAAGGGAATGTCGAAATCTATCATAGTAGAAGAAGGGAAAAAATATCCACAGATAGAACAACTAGACTAGTTAAATCCTTGCCAAATATTTTGAGACAGTTATAGAAAGAACAAAATAGCTTAAAATGTATTAACTTTTAGTTGCAATCCATTACTGCAAAGGTTTTTTTCTAGTGTACGGAGACTTTTGTCGCACACGATCTGTGTCGTTCCCAAATTATTAATATTTGTATTATTTTATGTAATATTCAGGCGATTGTTTCTTATACTATTTTAATTCTCGGTGTTAGGGAAATCAATAAAAAATGTATTGGTTAGGAAAGAGTTCATTTAATTAACGATCTTTGCATGAATATGAAAGATGATCGCCTGTACACAGACTTTTGGAGGCAAATTTATATCAGTCAAGGTAGTCGAGTGGCCATGTTCACGAACTTGTGACCAGCTTGTGTTCCATAAGTTCGATTATGTTCGAGTGAATCTTATTATGTGACTGAAGCAAAAGCCAATTAGTTTCGGAAAATGTTACAAAAATAATAATTTATATTATTATGCTCTCTCTCTCTCTCTATATATATATATTTAACAAACTGTGGTCTTACATATATGTATATATATATATATATGTGTGTGTGTGTGTGTGTGTGTGTGTGTGTGTGTGTGTGTGTGTGTGTGTGTGTGTGTGTGTGTGTGTGTGTGTGTGTGTGTGTGTGTGTGTGTGTGTGTGTGTGTGTGTGTGTGTGTGTGTGTGTGTGTGTGTGTGTGTGTGTGTGTGTGTGTGTGTGTGTGTGTGTGTGTGTGTGTGTGTGTGTGTGTGTGTGTGTGTGTGTAAGACCCTAGTTTGTTTTAAGCAAAGTGTAGTGTTTTGATATGAAAAGCAAAATTACAATAAGAATTTTATTTCGCCATTTTTAGGCTTAAGCTAACAATCATCTTTTGGGAAAATTTAAAATATACGTTACATCTTTCTAAATGAGCAGGCCAAATCTTAGATGGATTGATGGCCAAGAAAAAAACATCCTAGTTTTGATAACTAAGAATTGGAGAACACTAGCAGTAAGAAGGCTGGCATGAAAAAGGCATCTTGAGAATGCCAAGACATTCCCTAGGCTGTCAAGCTACTGAGGAAGGAAGGATGAATGTGTTTTTAAAAGTTATTGAAGATAACTAAAATCCCCATTTTACACGATACATTTATTTTTTTTCTTTTGTTCATGTAAATAAATTTTCTAAAGTACGATTTGAAGTTTTGTAATATTTTTTAATATTATTACTAACAATCAGTGATCATTTTTAAAGCCAAAAATTTTTTTTAGTTAAAATAACATAAGTAAATTTTCTTCTCTGTGAGAAATAAATAGCACTTCTTTTTCATTGTTTACTACATTAGTCAAATAACTAGTTGTTTAAAACACCTTAACTTGGATTGTTATAAAAAATTATATTCAAGCTTTAGGAATTATTTATTGCATATTTACATAATAATTTTTAAACTTCGTTCAGTCTTTGAGCATACAACAAGAATTAGCTTTTATCCCTTTGAACAAAACATGCTTCTTAAGTATCAACACATCTTGTTATTTTTTTAATTGATTTTTCTGACACTTAATATATTTTAAACCATTCGATTTGTTCTGACACAATAAAAAAATCGTTTAGTTAAATCTTCTGTAAATCATGCATGAGATACAAGTATCGAAATTAATACCCATACGGTAGGCGGTGCTATTTTCGCATATTTCTTTTGTAACATTTTATTATAAGTAATGTGTCCCTTATTAAATAATGCATAAGAAAAAATATCAATGGATAAACAGGCTCTCAAAGATTTTAAAATGAATACTCATCGATATTTCAAGGAAAAAACAACATAAATCTAACTAAACTCATTTCTTTTTCGCGTGACTATCTTCATTTCAACGTTTAGAAATCCTAGCACCGTTTCTTCCTAACACACTCTTATCATTTTCCACACGAATGGTTGAAACTAAAGCATTCCATGATACCACCTCGGCACTGGGACACTAATGATAAAAGTATGATAAAATGGGACGGTAAAAACTGCAATTTCAGTCCATCTGAAATACATTCTGGAATTCGGAAAATGATAATTCAATGATATCCCAAACTTACTCTCTTTTGTGATCTACAATTCATCAAAACTTATTTTCTTTTGCATGATGCTGCATTCAGTACACATTCGTATTTTAAATTTAAATGATCAACCTGTTGTATTTCGTTTTTCCTATAAATATGGATGGAAAATACGAATATGTAATACGAAAGGAAGGCTGGGTGTATTATTTATGGGCTACTTTGATGTACATTTTTGAAAATAGTGCTATTTATTCTAGGAAAAATCGTACTACATGAGTAAACGCGGATATACTAAAGCAAGTTGTTTTGATGTTTGATATTCTCTGTACACGTTTGAATGGAATAGGTGTTAATGTATATGTGTATATATATATATATATATATATATATATATATATATATATATATATATATATATATATATATATATATATATACATAAATATGCATACATTTATGAACGTATGTATGTTTTATTGCAATAACAAGTTAGATTGTATATTTCCTCTATGAATGAGATTTAAGATATCTGAATACGTTCTAATCACGATTTCTCAAATGCGAAAAGATTAATACTTTTTTTAATATTTTTAATTTACTTTTGAATTAAAATATACACATAAAATTACATTAAAAATGACATTACAATGAAGCATATTTAAATGTAGTTTTTTTGCTAAAAATGAACATTTTTTATATTTTTAAAACATACTTTTACAGAAAATGTTTCAATAATAATATTTTGCTTATATACAGAAGGTTTTTCATATTTTATAGAAATTATTTATGTTGTTAATTTTTTTCTATAAATGCCGTTTTTGTGTCAATCTGCTTCTATCTCGTTACCACAGTTATTGGCAATAACTCTAGCTCAAATTTTCTATGAAAGTAAATTTTTTCTTCGTGCTGTCATGTAATTTTTAATTTTTTCAATATAAGTTCAGTGCACTGTTTGTTAAGTGTTCATGGATGCAGTTTTCCTAAGGCTGGTTTTAATAAACCGAAAGTTCAAAAGTCCATTGAAGAAGTGTCAGAGAATCTTACAAGTATTTCATCAAATGAGATAAACTTTATTCCTGTTTTGATTCTTTCCGTGCTAAATAAACTGCAGTTGGCATATGACTAGAAGTTTTGTCTGTTGGAAGGTCAACTTGACCAATGTGGTTTCCATATAAGACTAGAATTTGTTCTTCAAAAATTGATTCTAAAATATTCTGCCAATAATGGAGTGCATTAATTTTGGCTTTAATTGAGAGAATTTGAATTTGAATTTGCCGTTGCAAGAAAGTCCTGCAACTGTCAATAATTCTCATGGGAACTTTTCTGTGCACTGACGAAGCCATTTCATAGGATCACTCCCGTCAATTGAGGAATAAAAAAATTGATCTTCTTTTATTACAATTATTTAAATATACAAATACATTCTCGATTGTTTCCGCAAATTTCCATTTTCTAGCAGCTGGGTGTTTTTCATATAATTTTCTGCAATTTATTTTTTTTTCAGCAATATGTTTTATCAGCAGCATATGAACTTTAGGTTAAAACATCTTTTTTAACTTTAAATTTTTTATCACTGATTTTATTTACAGTGCCGGAAGGCATTCCTAATTTCGATGCAAAGAATCTTTGAGTAGTCGAATTTTCTTTTATAATTAGAGACTTCATGTTTTTAATAGCTGCCTGCGTTCGAAATAGTCGCAAGATGAGGTTTCGTTTTTTTCATTTAAATTTTCAGTTTGAATTTTTTTGTATTTCAAATTTAATATATGACGAATATATTATAATAACCAAGATTTTTAACACTTTATTATTTGTTGATACAAAGTATTTTTGCTCGGAAAGCGCAATTACATTCTGGCGGCTCTATCCGCATCCTTCTGACTAACAAGTCCTCTTGGGAAATATTTGGTCCTTTAAAACTATTTTATTTGCAACACACTTTCTGAAGAAGAGAACGTGATTCTTTAAATTAGGTCTACTATATATATTCTAAACTTTCAATTAAAACTGAGAGATGGATAGAATAGATTGCTAGTGGTTTAGTTATTAATTAAATTGATAGTGTATCGCAGATATTTGATAATTCTAATAATTAAGCGACGATTGGTCACTAGAGATTAAATAGAGGTTAGATAGCTTGGAAGTTAGTGCATTCGAACATGAAGTAAGTGTACTGGTATTTAACCCTTTATTGACCGCATTATGATTTACTGCAGTTTTTTTCATGGGATATTTTTTTAATCACTTCATTCAAATTAAAGGATATACATAAACAAAATACTCAACTTTGGAAAGTTTAATTAGTTAGAGCTAATAATTTAATTACAGATATTCAACTGTAAAATTAATTTTATACACTGTTCCCTTAAAATAAATAGTCAAATCGTTTCCTTAGGTCTTAATTTACATACAAAAAAATAAGACACTTAAATTTTGACAATAACTATTTTTTCGGGACAAAAATGATAATACAAGCAATTCACTGAAAACACGAAAGAAGAAAACACGAAACGAAGAGTTTTATCCTATAAAACTCTTCGATTTTCCCGCTAAAACACTCATCATAGAACCCGTACTGCTATATATCTTGGAAGAGTGGATTTCAAATAATATTCCTGCTAAATATCGTCCGAATATTCGTACAAATAGTTATTCTACATAATTTTAAATTGAGTGGTACTTATAAGTACCATCGGTCGATAAACAGTTAAAGTTTTTTCATATTTAGCGCACCTCATTATTTGTCTACGTATTGCTTCAATGGGGCGCATCTCTTAGTTTGGATTGATTGAACTTGTGTTGTTAATTGTTACAAGTAAATTATCTAATTTTGAACATGACTAGTCTTCCTTTCCTTCCTCTCCCAGCTCTAGACGCGTATCCGAGAACCTTACTACGTATCCTTCGAGCCATCTATCAATTTTAGGAGCCTTTTTCAAAATAAATCTTTTATTTTATATTCCAATCAAAAGAAAACATTAGTAGATGATTACTCTGAAGTTTCCAAAGTTTTATCACAAAATTCAAACAAAAAAAATAAATTGCAAAATTGTTTTCATAAAGTGCGAACGACATTCAGTATCACCACAAGACTTCTCCACAGAGCTCGAGATAGGAGTTTTGAAAAACTTTTACTATTTTCAGAGTTAACAAATGAAGTAATAAAAGAATTTCTTGGTTAAAACCTTCTACTTTGGTTTATGAAAATATGAAAAAATCCACTTCTAAGTTATATATTTCTCAAAATGGTAGTTCAGGCTTTATATAGGAGTCTAAGCTGTATAGAGAGAAAATAAAATTGAAGAAGCATTTATACCATCAAATTAGAAGGATTTGAAAACAAATTTCTTTCTTTTTCTTTTTCATTTTTGTCCAAAAATCTCATTTAAATAATTTTTTCTTGTTGCAATGATTATCTTAAAGCAGTTTTATATGTGTGAGAGAACACTTTAAGTTACATATAAAACATTTTTAAATTCCTTTGAATGCTTCTTCAAAACCACGTTTCCAAACGTTGTCCGTAAACCAGTACTTCTCAAACTTTCAATATTTGTGACTCAATTTTCAATCATAATTTTCATCGCACCCGTCTCAAGCTACAACTATGTATCGAATGCACTAACGATGTACTTCAACGCTAAACCTACATTCCGGATTTTACAATAAACAGCACAAATTATCAAACAATGTATTATAATTTGCATATTATTTTGTAATATATCAAGTCCATGGAAATTACTATAGTAATAACCAAACTTGTTTTTAATTTAATATTGATTAATTAACTATCTCTCGAAAACTTTTTTACGTACTGAAACATTTATAAGTATCTTATATTAGAGCGAATATGCATTTAATTGTTTATTATGTCAGAATGTATTTTGTTTCGTTTCCTTTCAGTAAATTGAGAATTATTTTAATCTTTTATTTTCGACTTTTTGATATGCTCGTGACCCCCCTCCCCCTTAGGATTATCACGCCCTCTTAGGGGGAGTTGAGCCCTAAAGTTTGGGAAATGCTGTCTTAAAGTAATATAAGTATTTAGTACAAGTAACAATTATGATTTTTCTGAGACAATATTCCATAAATTAGTTTTTTTAAATCTACATGGCTTAATTTACGATATTGATACGCCTTTTCTGACAATCCTATAAGAATAAGTTCTTTCGTGTTCAAAGCAATTAAGAAAATATTCTTAATTAATTTAAATGCTTAGAGTATACAATTAATTTAAGGGCTTATAATACAAATGAAATATTAAACTAAAATGTGATGTTGTTTAATGTATTTCAATAAGCTAAATTGTTTGTAATTTCTATACGATTGTTTATCATGTGTTTCATAATGTAATTGGTTTTAGTTTCTCAGAAAAAGAAATTAGTTTAAAAAAAAACATAAACACAGAGGAGAATAATCTATTTATTCTTAGACTTATTTTTTTTCTTGTAAATGTACTACATTTCATAATGTTCGGAAGTATAAATTTATCATGGAGGTATTTTTTTTCCTTTGGTCCAGATTATATTTCTTCAAATTACTTAAAATTTATTAAATAAAAAATTCTTATGAATTCTTCAAAGATAAAAATAAACATTTATCATAAAATGATCAAATGAAATGAGAAAAATGTATTTCTACCAGTTAAAACAATTTAGAACCCTTTTAAGCTGAAATTAATTTGCCTTTTACATAAAAATAAATTGCTATTTTTTCCATTGAACACCAATAAATCGATATTATTTAAGTTATTCTTCAAAAGAAATGTATTAATACTGTATTTTTAAGGCTACACAGTACCCTAAAAATTCCATTTTTACCGAAATTTTTTTTGCATGTTTTGGTGGCCCATATCATTGAGATGCTTGCCACGAAATTTCAAATCTGTTAGCAAATTAGTTTTTAAGATATTTGAAGTTTTATGAGCTATGGTTTTGGTTTCGGTTTCCTTTGAAAGCATTTTTTCACACTTAAGTTGAATTAATTAAAAATATTTTTGAGCTTTTATTTTGAAATTGTTATTAATTCCAATTTTCATTACTAAAATCATTTCTGCTTGATTATGTTTTGAGTTTTTTGAGTTCTCATAATTAATTAATAAAGATTAATTGCATGGCCAATGTTTGCTTTAAAAATAGTTTATATAACTCTTAAAAGCTTTATCATTATTTTTTTACTGTAGAGAAATTGCCATGGCAAATACGTTCTGGGTTTCTGTGAGAAACAATATATCGAAGACATGGAATACTACTGAAAATAATGTATCTAAAAATCAGTCCTCAGCTGATTCTGCAATTGGACTTACAAATACTAGTATTCAGAATTCAAATGCTGCAGATATAACTGAATATTTTCTTGATGTATATATATATGAAACTACATTATACTAAACATATTGTAGTACTATATTTTAGTATTTTAAAGTCGTACGACAAAAGCTAAAACTTCCTAAACTGCACTAATTTAAAACTGAAAAAATTAAATTTTATGAGCAAACCTGACTATTTTTAGCTTAAGTAAGTATCGTTATTATTTTGTACATAAATGCTTCGTAATTCAAAACTTTTGTGAAATATTAGGTTAAGATAAAGCTGAATAAACTGAAGTCTTAACAAATGCTATCAATATTATGCAAAAATATATTTTGAATTAAAAATATAATTTTCAGTCATATTTGATGAAAGTAGTGTTTTAATGTAGAACATACATTGGAAAAAAACATATTAAAAAATTAGAGTTTTACGGGCATTATAAGTTTTTGTTTTATGACTTTACAAACTTTAAATGCGTTTTTCTCAGACTTTTAATTTGGAAGGTATAAGTGTTTTCTAATCCCTAAGGCTTTTTTCCTGTTCAAGATAGAGCCTTGCATTTTTTTGTATATACACCCAAATGTATGTTCTATAAAAGTTAGTGTGGATTTAGGGCTGAGAACTCTAGTTATTTTTCTAAAAAATGCTAAAGTTGATGTTTTAAAAATTTTCGTGTTTTTTCCAGGTTTTTCTAGAAAAATAATTATTAAAAATCAACAAGGGAATAGATTTTCAAATCCATACTAAATATTGTTTGTAATAATTTAAGAATCATAAATAACTTAAAATTACTAAAAAAATTTAAAAATTGAGTATTTTATAAAAGTTTGAAAAAACTTCAAAAATTCCTAATTTTTTAAAATTGTAAATTAATTGTAAATTAATAATTTTAAAATTGTAAATTAATGGATGGTTAAAATGACTTTTTGCTTACAGAATCAGCTTAATAATATAATCTAAGTATAAAACATCAATTATTTTTACTGTAACTGTCACCAAAAGTTTTTTTTTTTTTTTTTTTTTTTTTATGAAAAAGGGTACCGTGTAGCGTTTAAATAATTTCAATCTCTTGTTGTTAATGAACCATTAACTTTAAAAGTATCGGTATAAAACATATCGACATTTCATTTTAAGTTGATGATCTTCACAATGTCAAATTTGGTTGATAATTGTGGTTTTGATTTTTTATACTAATAATATTCCTTATATTTCAAAGAATAATTCTGTCAAAGAATTTTTGTCATTTTGATTAATAATTAATATTTTTTATTATTTTTCTCAAATAAATGTTTAGAATGCACTTTTCTTAAATTGTAAATTTTTCATTTTCATTGTTGCGTAAAATGCTCCTAGGGTTTCAAATTACATCATATCTCTGAAAATATCACAATTTATATGAAATTTGACATAATTCACAAATTCGTGCTTTAGTTTTCTAAAAAAATTAACGGATCATATTTTTTGTAGTTTTGAATACTTTGCATGTGTGATAATTGATGAAATATTTCATATAGTATGGAACAGCGGTCGCCAACCTTTTTGACCTCACTGACCAGTAAATTCCTAATTTAAATCCCGCGGACCACAAATAGGATTTTTTTAAATGTTAAATATATTTATAAAAAAATTGTGTATAAGAACACATAAAATGTACTTAGTTAATAAACGGAAATTATTAATGGTAACTAAATTATATGAAAGCATTATTAATAAACCATAATAAAATAAACAAAACAATTAAAAGATGGTTTAAGTATATCAATTTTTTAGCATTATTCATTCCTAGTGTGATGGCTGTTCTGCATTTATTTCTGATAGATCTGCATTTATTTCAAGATGAGATTTGCACAGTGTTTTGATGGCTGTGACTGATGAAACGGCCTTTTCACGTAAATAAGTTGTAGAGGATTGAACTGTTCACTAAAAGGCTTTATGGAAAGCCAAAACTTAGATCTAGATAAGGATGAATGAAATTTAAATTTGAGAGTTTCGTCGGATGATAGGTCGATGAGGATTTCTTTTAAATGCATGCTTAAATTATTGTCCAGAATTTTCACCGCACATGGATCTAATATATCCACGTATAGCAATGCAGCTACAACAGTACGACTTATTTACTGTGGCGTTATTCTAAGAAGTAGCGTTTTTATAACGTTTACGTATTGCTATGAACTGAATCATGTTTCAATGCATCTCTTAAAATATAAATTAATGTGATATGCAAGTATATTCCACACATTTTTCTGGATACCATCAAATCTTCTTGCGGCCCACCACTTTTGCGACCTCTGGTATAGAATATCATTTTTTCATCAAATTTTATTCTGAATTTAAAATCCATGCACAGATATATTTTGTTACAGTTTATTTATTTATAAAACAAAAATTATGTACATGTGTTAAGAACTAATGCTCAATAAGCCTTTTTTTAAAAAAAAAAAAGATTTTAAAAATTTATTTTTTTAAAAAAACAACATAAGTTTATAATAGTATTTTTTAAAAAAAATATATTTAAATTGGGAAATATAATAATTATTAATTATATTGATTCCATCTTCAGCAAATTAAGCCAACAATTTAAGAAATTAGTTTTAATGGTCAACCGTCCCCTTAAAATCAAATATTCTTCCTAATAATGTGTAAACACCATGGAAGGTATCTAAGGACTAAGTTAAAAATGGGATTCATTCCTCATTTTTTAAGCATTTAAAAAGAACTATTTAGAAACTACAACATTTGGAAGCATTCGATTTTGAAAAGAATGGTGATTGACCTTTTCAGATGTCCTTCATCTTGAAACGAAAACTGATTTTTCATTCTTAACAATGACACTTTAAGAAAAGTTCTGTTCGGAAAATACATCAGCTACACCTTCTCTATTTTACTTGAGCTATAAACACTCATAATAGAGTTCTTCATGAATGGTATCACTTAAGAAATTCATAAGCAACATGAAAGAGGACTTTATACGCAATTATTTGAAAAAGATGGAAATGATTTTTCTTTCTCCATAAATTTCCACCCTCTCATTTACTTAAACCTTTATTTCGGAAACTGGATTGCTAAGTTAATCTTTGAAAGATCCCATTTTCACCCAAACGCCTCATTTAAAAAAGATCCTGTGCATTAAAAATGAATAGTGAGACGTGTGATTTCTGAAACCATCGTCTAAAAGGAAATAACAGCTTTTGAGTAATTTTATCGTTTTTACTGCGAAATGGGACAATAAAGGCATTCAAAGATCGGTATATTTGGTACAAAATCAATGACAAAGGTGTTAGTTTGTTGGGTCTCTGTAATAAATGTTTATTACGGAAACCCGAGTACGAAATGTATTTCATAGAACGATTGGTTGCCAAATGAGGCTCTTTTATGTTACTTGAAAAATAATGTTGTTTTCAGTTAAAAGATATATGAGATTCGTGTTTTACTAAGAAGTTTTATTCAAGGAGTATTTATTGTGTGAATAAATGCAATCGAAAGAATAATATTAAAGAATGAATTTATATACTAAAAAAAATATTACTTTTTTACTAAGTTAACGGTACAAAACCTGAAATTTACTGAGACTAATCATCTTTAGAGGATAATTTTTTCAATCCTTTTCGAGTGATTTTAGCAGCTGTAGCAATAATTTCAGTCGGACCTCTATATAACGATGTCACTAAATCCCGAAAAAAAGTTCATTATATGGAAAGTTCGCTATATAAAGGTTCATTTGACAATTTTCTTTATAAACCACATCAAAAAAATTTTAAACTCATGGACACTATATATTTAAAAAAAAATAATTGTTCACACTTTTTTTTATAAATTAATATTTGTTTATTTTATATATCTTATTAGAAAACGAAAAGAAAAGAAAAGAAAGAAAAACTATTGACTTGTTCTAAAAGTATAATTTCGTATTTTTTTTTTTTTTTTTTTTTTTTTTTTTTTTTTTTTTTTTTTTTTTTTTTTTGTGAAAATGAAAGAGTTTTCGTATAATAAACAAATACTTTATTAAATTATATATTGGCCGTTCTGGTCTAACACCTTTAGCCATCTTTTTGGTTGTAGCATAATTCCACGCTCATAAAATGTTTGGTCTTTGCTGGCAAAAGACTGATCGAGGTGGTTTTTGACCTCCTCATTTGAGGTGAAGGTTTTACCGTCTAAAAAATTTTGGAGTGACCGGAACAAATAATAATCCGATGGTGCCAGGTCTGGAAAATATGGTGGGTGTGGCTTTGTATCCCATTCAAGCTGTAAAAGCTTTTGGCGAGTGAATAAACTTGTGTGAGGTCTCGCGTTGTCTTGGTGAAACACTACACCTTTCCTGTTGATTAGTTCTGACCTTTTCTGTTGAAGTGCATCATTCAGTTTTTCCAGCTGATGACAGTAGACTTCCGATTTAATCGTTGTGTTATCCGGTAAAAGCTAAAAAAAACGATTCCTTTAAAATCCCACCAAACAGACAACATCACCTTTTTTTGGTGAATACCGGTTTTGGAAATGGTTTGAGCCGGTTCATCTTTTTTGCTCTATGACCTTTTTCGTCCCCAGTGATGATGCGCTTCAAAAACGGATCTTTTTAATGACGTTTGAGAAGCGAATCGCAGACGTCAATGCGGCGACACAGATTTCTCTCTGTAAGAACATTGGAATCTATACATAGAGCTTCAAAGATAATCCCAGACCTTTCAAGTGGTCATAAACTGTTGAATTTGATAAATTTAACCTCAATCCGATCTCACGCGTTGTTATTCGCCGGTTCACCTCAACTAATGCTTTTATCGCGTCTTTATCAGCTTCAACCGGCCTTCCCGAACGTGGTGCATCTTCAGCATCAAAATCGCCGGATCGAAATTTAGCGAACCAGTTCTGGCACTGGCGTACTGTCGACACCTTCTCCATACACATCGGTCAATTTCTTTCTGGCTTGAACAGCATTTTTACCCTTTCTGTAGTAAAACAGTAAGATATGTCGAAAATGCTGCTTATCGCTCTCCATATTTAAAAGGGCACCAACCAAAAACTACTGCGTAGTATTAATTGGATTTTTTCACACACAAGCCTTGCTGTATGATCTCTCAAAGCATATAAAAATTATACGGCTTAAATGTGAAGTTGGGTGCAAAAAAATACAATTAAATCCTCTGTCGGAAAAAAACGAAATTACTTTCCGAACAACCCAATACAAGGAAAGTTTTTTGACGCCTTTATCTACTTCCTGAAGAATTACTTATGTTTTGACATTTTGGTGCAACAAGAAAAGAATATACCAGTACGACTGATCAATGAACATTACTCAAGGACACGGGCACACGAGACAACTCCGCTAAGGGTGCTAGGGGATATCGAAGATGTTTCTACTGAACTGGAATAAGAAGATTAAAGATTGCACTTCTTGGATGAAACGCCCTAAAGTCTATTGCTTTCAGGGAGTGACGCACCTAATAAAACCAATTCAAGATTTATGACCACCATAAAATGAGTTAAAAGAAAGAATTACTTGAAATGATCAACAATACATAAAAAAATAGAGACAGAAAAAATTGAATAACAAATGAATAAGTTTGTTGTACAGAAAAGGCAATTCACTATAGGTAGGTTATTTTACGAAGAAAATGATGAAATGTCCTTGGTTCCAGGAAAAATTCGCAGTATAGAGGTTCGACTGTATATGCATAAGATTTTTCTGCATAGATTGGAAAAATTAATCTGATGACTAATTTTAATTTCATTTTAGAAGATAAGGAAATCATTTTAAGATATTTTTTTAGTCAAAAGGAAGGAAAATTTTTTAAAATGGTTAGGAATTTTGAATGACTTTTTATTCAAAATGCACCTTTGACATTTGTGTTTTAGTTAACTGAAAAATCGTACTACAGTCGATTCTCGATAATTCGAAGTTCAAGGGAAGAATGAAAAAAATTGAACCATCAAAATTGCAGAAAAAAAACCCCTAAAACACACAAAGTGAATTCTTTTTCAATTCCTACTATTAGCTCACACTCTCTTTATACTTATTTATTTATCTTGATGAAATTTTCACTCGTTAATAAAATACCCTTTTAAAGCGCTCAATTGAGCTGAAATTTTATATGCATGATTATTTTGGATGACAATGCTGTAATTTAATTATAACTAATCAAAATTAATTGATTAAAACTAATTATTCAGATAATTACAAATACAGCTACGTTGGCATCACTTTTGGTGACTTAGTGACCATTTTGGCGACTTGTGCCATAAATTTAAAATGATTTTTCGCACATTTTAAGCTCTCATTTGAGATGAAATTTTATAAACACTATTATTTGGGGTAAAATTACAATTTAATTATAATTAATTAAAACTAATTAGTTAAAGAATTACAAAAACAGACAGTTGGTTTTATTGTTAGCGACTTGGGTCAAAAATATATAAAAAAAATTCTCACGTTTTAAAGCATTCAGTTTAACCGAAACTTTATTTACACGATTACTTTGGATGACAATACGTTACTTTAATGATAATTAATAAAAATTAATTACTAATTAATGTTGTGATTCTGTCATATGTATATATATATACATATTTATATTAATTGAAACTATTTAATTAAAAGTATCTAAGATAAATTTTTTCTTTGTTGATCTAACAATAAGTAAGGATTGATTTAAAAAGATTTGTTCATTACTTATTTTTGACACATTTATTTTAAAAACAATGTAATAAAACAGCAATTTAACATATGTATAAAATCATATTAAAATATTTTTAAAAAGCACACATTATACAGTATAAATATTATACAGAAGTTAAAAGCCCTGTATTTTTATTACTATTAAAAGAAAAAATTTATGTATTATAAGCAATTATTAAAACAACACATGCTGTACATAATTAATCTTTTTTAACGAAAAAATGTTATCTTTAAAAATATTTTTATCCTATTATCGATTCCCTTAGACACTGTCCCCAACACCATGGTTGTTCAAGGCAGGGTACATTCCGGCCCATGCCCTATTTGATGGCATGTACTGTAAGTCAGGGATGACCAACGCACATGACCTCGCGGGCCACTTCGGAAACACTTTACAATCCCGTGGGTCGCATATAAAAATATATATCTTTATATTATATTTGGATCCATTCTAAACATTTGTTGAAGTGAAAATTTTAAACAGACTGATACATTATTATTGTTTCCTTTGTTATTCATGTATACAAACATAGATAATATAATAATAATAATGCAATATTAAATAATGTTTAGTTTATTTAATTAGTGAGGTATCAGTTTCTCAACTCTTTCACTTAGTTTTTGCAAGTCAATCTCAATGCATGTGTATTTGCATTTAGTAATTGATGTTGCAGATTTTCGTGCGTTAAGGTATCTGACTACGTTCGGAACCGTGATTTTAAAAAAGCGCATAAATGGATATTTTTCATGATATTTAGTGTCACTTTGATTATAATACATGCATAAAATTGTTTTAAGCACATTTTGACAAAAAAAAACGTATTTAAATACAATACTTTGGCAAAAAAATTAACTTAGATTGACTTTTTTTCAAAATGTTCTCATTTTGTAAAAAATGCTTCTATTATAATAATATTCTGCCGGTACATAGCTCAGTCCTCTGTACGGAGGCTCAACTATGAATTTTGAAAAATTCACATTCTTTTCTGAGTTACCTCCAATTCAAATAATTATCGGTGTTTGTTTCTTACAATTTCTCCCCTCTGTTGTCGTAAAACACGAATAAGCCCTCTTCTAAATTATATATTTCAAAAATTTTAGTTAAGCCTCTGTACAGATGTCTGAGCTATATACTGGTAAAATATTATTATAATAGACGCATTTTTCACAAAAGGAGAACATTTTGAAAATGGGTCATTCTATGTTCATTTTTTGTCAAAATATTGTACAGTGGGTGATCGGTTAACGAACAGATCGGTTAGGCTCCCTTCACACCAAACGATTCCAATTCATTCACCATCAAACTTGTCTGATCGACCAGGATTCGACTTTGTGATTTCCCGCTCAAATAAACCAAGATTCGCTTCCCGCATTCACATCAACCGAAACTGGTTCAATCGGCCGTCATTCTGACTTAGGCGTGATTCGGCAGGTCAGATTCTCTTCACTCAATCACCAGCAGCCGGGAGCTATTTCTTAAAGAAAAAGCGAATTCAAACAGAGTGTTTGTTTTTTTATGTTAATAGTGATTTTTACACATAAAGTTTCTACTAAAGAAACTGATTTAAGATGTTTGAAGATAATGAATTTCTCTCTTTGGGTAAGCATGAGTTTGTTTTTATGCCAATAGATGACGCTTATATTTTTGTGTGGCATTCATAGTATTCTTTTTCATTATGTAAACTAACTCTAGTTCTTGTCACCAAGTGTTTAGGCTGTAGTTTATCCCTGCTAATCCTGAACAAATAATAAAATTAATTTTGCATGTATTATCTTATTCAATTTTAGAAATTTGAAAACTTTATTCTTTACTTTTTAATACGTTATATTAAAATGTGTTTTTTTTGGGGGGAGGGTAGGGAATATTCTGAAAGGGGTGTTTGAAATATAGCTTCAAAGATCAATTTAATAAGAATTTATTTAATTTTAGGATAGAAATAAAATTAATTAATGCTAAAATAAAATAAAACACCGATATTATCGATAATTTTAATTTTTTAAAAAATAATCCATTTTATTACAACATAGATCTCAAATTTTGTTATATGAAACCAACAAAATGTAAATGGCATGTAAAATGTTTAATTCATTAATGTATTAGCAAACCATTTTTAGATACATAAAAAAAAATTGTTATATGTTACAAAATCTGTAGTATGTAACAACATTTGAAATGCCTTTTAAAGCATTAGATATATTATTTGTAAAATGAATTGCATTATAATTTAGTTACATTACAGATTTATTATTTGTTACTACTTTTCAGACTCTAATTACACTTGATACTAACAGGCAAAATATGAAAAACATAAATAAAATCTTTCTTATATTTTTTTGTTTTATGTATTTCAATTTGAAAATAAATGAATGAGGGTACAGTTGTGAAATTAATAGCTTGAAACGTTAATCATTTTAAAACATTAAAAACAGCATCCATATTCGACAGCAACTGATGGAAGAATGATTGCCCCGTGGCGGTGTGAAGACAATTCTCTGTTCATTCAGAATCGCTGTGAATTGGAAATATTGTTACAGACCCGGAATCGTTTGGTGTGAAGGGAGCCTTAACCAACAGATCGGTTAACAACACTTTCACGAAAAATGTTTGTGTTCGGATATAGAACACATATTCGGATAACGAACACTTTCAAGAAAGATTTTTTGTGTTTGGACAACGAATACATATTCGGAGGTTATCAGGGAGACACCCCTGAAATTATGGATGAAATTTCGACAACTGCCAGAGATCTGGAATTGGAGGTGGATGAGGATGACATAGAAGAGCTCATAATGGGACATGAAAATTAACTGACGATAGAAGAACTCCAAGAAATTTTGAATGAAGAACACCTATAAACACAGCGAAATGTGTCTCCTTCTGAACAAGAGGAAGACGAAAGAGGATCAATGCCGACATCTGCCATTAAAGATCTTTTGAAAAAGTGGGAGGCTGTCAGAGCAATGGTCTTAGAATGGCACCCCAAACAAGCGGATATCAGTAGGTTTGGGGATCTTTACAACGACAATGCTATTAATTACTTCCGGAAAATCCTGAAAAAGAGAGAAAAGCAATCGAAATTGGACATGTTCTTCAACGCCCCATAAGCAAAAAATGAAAAGGACTGAATAATATGCAAGACTATATATGCATGTCTTATTTTTTAAAACGTTTACTAAGAAGTTATACTTTTTTTAAATTTATTTTTAGGGTCTCCAGAACGAATTAATCGATTTTATATAGAAGTTCATGGTGTGAATCCATGAACTTCTATATGAACGAAACATTTGGATAGCGAACATAGTCTTGGAACGGATTATTTTCGTTAACCAATCTCACCCACTGTCTTAAATAACTTTTTATAGTAATATTATTCTTAAAACAATTTTATATACATTTTATAATCTAAGTGACACTAAATATCATAAACATTATCCATTTATACGCTTTTGTAAAATCACGGTTCCAAACGTAGTCGGTTACCTTAAGTTTGAGCACGATTTATGTTTGATAAATTTCTATTTAGAAAAAAAAAGTGTTTCGCTGTAGCAAAAGCAATGTGATAAAATAATAACAGTTATAGGATATAATTTTTACAAAACACTTTTTAAACAAAGAAAAAATATAGTACAAAATAGTCGAATTTTGAAAAGTTATAAAGAATCTGGCGGACCGCAAAATTATTCAAGGCGGGCCACATGCGGCTCCCTGGTTGCGGGTTGGATGCTATAAATCACACAGATGAATCATGCCACTCCGACGTAAAATACACAATTTTGAGTATCTGTTCACAATAGTGAAATTCCTTTCTGCACACATGTGTAGCAAGGTCACGTGTTAACTGAAAGATATGGACGGCTGATAACAGGTGCGGTCACTATTGTTCACTTAAAGAATGAAAACAATAAAAGTATCTTTTCACCTGAGGAACCAGAAAACAAGGGGCTACATTACAGGGGAGACAGACAGAGATAATGCAACACAAAACTTCTAACATACAACCTGTTTACTACAGGACCGTACATAATAGTAAGTGTTCGAATTGTCGAGAGTTTTTAAGATAACTTCGAATTAGTATGTGTTGTAGTCTAGCCTGCCATAGATTTTACTTCGAAATATGAAGAGCTTTTCTAGGGAATAGGCATATACTACGAATTAGCGAGAGTCGACTGTACTTATTTTCATAATATCTACGAGATTAATTTATATAAATATTTCGTGAATATGTATTTCAAAATACAATACACGAATTGGATTAAATTCAAGACAGCCGCATGATAAATGCATTCATGTGTTATTCATTGAATTCAAAACTCACATTAAACTTTTACTTGCTGTTGTACTTATAAATCGCAGCTGAAATTTTACATTTGATAGTTTGACAAATTGCTTCAAGTATAAATATTCTTCAAAAGGGTTTTTCAAAATTCAAAGAATATATTTATATATAAAACATGTACGTTTAAATCAAGTACATTTTGTTTACATATGTATGTTATTTTTCTTGACGCATATGTTTCTTAGTAAAGTTTTTGTGGACACAAAAGTTGGCATCAATGAAGTGCATGGTTCATTGGCTGGATGAACATTATCGTATTTAGAATGTGACTATTATGTCAAACGAGTTTACTTAGTTATTTATTAATATACACTTCTGGGTGAGTGTACTAGTTTAATAATATTAATTTAAACATGACACTCTACATTTTGACACAATATGTATATGTGTATAAAGAAAATATTGATTATTCAACTATGCATCCAAGTTTTAAAAGGAGAGTATTTTCTTATAAATCTATTTTCCCCAATATTGTGTATTATTCTAAATTACTTATTTCATGCTAAAGTTTACTGTATCAATGCAGTATGTAGAAAACATATCAGCAAACAGCTGTAGGAAAGCTTACAGTTTATATACAACGGTAAACAGAATTATCATGTTATTCGAGCCATACACACAAATAAGAATAAAATTGAATGTCGATTGCTAGCGTGTTGTACTTACCGATATAAAAAAAGAGAAACTATTTTAACAAATAAACATTTTAAGTCAGTGGCTTTTAAACTTTCGATCTCCATGACCCTCAATTAAGTGTCAGCCTAACATTGCAGCCCCCTCCCCCCAAGATTCTGAGCAGTCCTCCTTCACTTAATAATCTTGATTGAAATACATGTTCCAGAACAGTTTTTCTTTTTGAGCATTTTAGTAATCTAGTCTACGATAGCAAATCTCTTAAGTCCTTTCACGAGACTTTTCATAGTATTTAAATGAGGGAAATCCGAAGATTAAATAAGATCGTGGACCCCTAGTAAGGTGTTGTTGATACCCAGGGGTCAACTGACACATTTTAAGAGCCACTGGTTTAAGCTATACCTTTTATTTATTTTATTGAAATGATTTTTATATCGCACATAATATTTTTGTGAATAAATATACAAAGGAATAAAGCCATCAAAAAAGTTGTCAATAAAACTGTTAATTGATCGATGTTTCAGCATGGGTAATAAGCATACAATTTGCTGTTAAAAACAAGTAATATATAAAAGAATTAAGTCAATTCCTACTTTGAATATGGTAGAACGCAAAGTATTTTATTATGATTGAAAATTTGAACGATATATATATATATATATATATATATATATATATATATATATATATATATATATATATATATATATATATATAGGGAGAGAGTGAATTAATAGCAAGAATTCAAAAATAATATGATTTGTCTGCATTGTTGTAACAATGCACTCCCGGTTTGGCTAGCTTGGCTGAAAAATCAGTTTTCCACGCCAACTTTTGTCATTGGTTTAACAGTTTGATTGTTACAACAATGGAGACGAATCTAAGTTGGCGTTGAAAACCAGCAATTAATTAAATTTATGAATTAATATTTGAAAAACATGTATTGAATTCATAGAGATTTGGTTAATTGCTGGTTTTCAACGCCAGCTTAGATCGTCTCCATTGTTGCCGGCAATCAAACTGTTAAACCAATAGACAAAAGTGGCATTGAAAAAGCTGATTTTTCAGCCAAACAACCAAACCCAGATCCACATTGTTACAACAATGCCGGGCAAATCGTATTGATACGGTTCTTGCTATTATTACTATATCATATGTATATGTATGTATGTAATAATAATATTATCAGTAACAACAACGTAATATGTATAGTGATGGTTCGAATTTTTCGATCATGTGGGAGATTACGAGCTTTCAATTAACGTATACCCTTTGTTTTTAACGGCTGGAAGATATATTAGCCGACCCGTAGCTGAAGAGCATCGATCGTAACAGTTTTATTGACAACACGATGGCTTTACGTATGATATTTGCAAAATATTACATGTGCGATATAAAAATCATTTCAATGAAATAAATAAAGGTATAGCTAAACCAGTAAACTTTCTTAAAATGGCGTCAGTTGACTTCCCACAGGCTATCAACAACGCGCCTCCGCGATCTTTATTTTATTAACGGTTTCCTCGTTACAAGTATGAGAAAGTCTCGTCGAAAAGTTTGTATCGCAGACTAACACTAAAGATATCGAGAAAGGCTTCGATACAGAGTATCTGTTTAATCAGTTATTAAGGGGCGATAAATGTTAGGCTGACGCAGGTGAGGATAAATGAATCGGGGGTAAAAACCACCGACTTCAAATGTTTGACCCTGAAATGGTTTCTTCTTTTGCTAATCATTGAAGGCCACAACATCATTCAGTGACCAACATTTGTTGATGTGGCTCAGTGGCAATTCACGTTTGCCGTTATTATTATAAACACATGAAACTTTCTACAACTGATACATACTACAGTAAATCTAATAAGCACCAGCATCAAACAAATAAATTTAGAATAATACACAATAGCCGGAAAATAGATGAAAATGCTCTCGCTTTAAAAACTTCGGATGCATCAGCTATTTTTAATAACCACATATTGACGTCAAAAATAGAATGTCGTATTTAAATTAATATTATTAAACTAGTACCTTCGCAGAGAGAATATGTATTAATAAATAACAAGTAAACAAGTTTGATAATAGTCATTCTAAACTGCGATAATGTTAAATCGGCTAATTACATGCACTTCATTGATGCCAACTGTGTCTAAGCTTTATAGAAACATATGCGTCAGAAAATAACATACATATAGACAAACAAAATGTATTTAAACGACATGCATGTTTATATATAAATATATTCTTTAATTTTAATACACGGAAAGAAGATATTTATACTTGGCGCAATTTGTCAAACATCGAAATGTAAAATTTCAGCTGCGGTAACGGCAACATTCAATGAGTAACATGAATGCTTTATTGAGCAATCAATTCGTGTGTATTTTTGAAAATATATTCGCGAAATATCAAATTAATCTCAATGGAGATATTAATGAAGAGTAAGTGCGATCGGGCTTTCTTTCGCTTGCAATTCGTCGGTAGCTCGCACCATTCCACAAAGCTATTAAATATTTCAGTAAAATCAACTGACGGCGAACACAACACGCTCACAGTCAGGTTATCTTAAAACTTCTCGACAGTTCAGGCTTACTGCCATGTACGATCTGTAACCAGCTATGTTAGAAACACGGTACGTATGTCTCCTATCGATATGGCCCGCTCTGGTTTCGCGTCAGTGAAGATACTTTATTGTTTTCATTCTTTAAGTGAGACAATAGTGGTTCACGCGACCATCGGCCGTCCATACTCGGTTAACGCCGACAGACCTTGCCACGCATCGTGCGAGGAAGTTCCTTATCTTTGTGATTTATAACATCAACCCGCAACAGGAGGCACGTGGCCCGCCTTGAATAATTTTGCGATCCACCAAATTCTTTATAACTTTCAGCTGTTGTTACGACTATATATTTTTCTTTGTTTAAAGAGATGTTTTGTAAAAATTATAATCTACTGGCTGTTATTATTTTGTCACATTGCTTTGCTAATAATTACTTTTTTCTAGGCAAAACATCAACATAAATCGATAACCAGCTTTAATTGACCGACTATATAAATGGATAATGTTTATGATATTTGAATGATACGCCAAATATAAAATGTATACTTTAAGAATAATATTACTATAAAAAGTTATTTAGGCGTCGACAGACGGTTGGCAATAATCCGTTCCAGATATGATCCAAATGTTCGTTCGCTATAAGTTCGTAGTTCGCGCCATGAACTCATAAATCGTTATTCATAAAATCAAATTTAAAAAGTATAACTACTTAGTAAGCGGACGGTTTTGACTCTATCTTGCGTATTATTCGGTCGCTTTCATTTTATCATTGCGCTCTGTCTTTTTCAGATTTTCGACCAATAACGTTGTCGTGCTCCAGGCTTCTACTGACCAATAAGACCGTTGTCTGAACACCATAAAGATAACAGCCAACGGACTCTGCTGGTCGAAGGAGGTGCACACTAAGCTCGTTCCCGCCAGACCGTTCAACTACTAAACTCAACTGAGATTCTTTCAGCTCAGATGGGATGTGCACAAATGATCTGATGATCTGTGATAGGCACTCCATTCAGATATCAAATGTTCAGGGTCGATGCTGATATCGATATGGATGATAAAACACAAAGGTGGTTGGTTAATCGAAGGCGTATTAGTTATCGGGCCCTCTTACCGTGTGTTGTTATCTGTTATTTGGAATACCAACAATATTCCAGTTGCAGCACAGACCAGGCTGAAATCTCACTACTATATAAATCTGCTGAAATATGGATAACGTTTGTGTTTAAAGTATTAATTTCGCAACTACCACCCTCGACCGACTATTTTCAAATTGTACATAAAACAAAGTATGAAACTGTTTTCATATTTTATATCTGTTAGTATCAGGTGTAGAGTGCGAAAAGCCAGTAACAAATAATCTGGCGCAATGTAACTTTATGATACATTCATTTTTACAAATAACTATATCTGTGCAAGGCATTTGCAGATGTTCCAGACACACCTTGACATATAACTAATTTTTTAATATTATTATCACAAAAAAATGGGGCTGTAATAATTAAACATTTACATGCCATTCCCTACATTTTGTTGGTCTGTTATAATAAAATAGTTATTACGAAATTAAATTATCATTAATATCGGTGTTTTATTTTGGCGTGATAATTTTATTTCTATCTAAGAATGGGTAAATTCTTGTAAGTGATAGCTGAGGAAGCTTGCCATTTCAAACATAAACCTACTACTTGCGACCTATGCAACGTGACAAGAGTGAAAATAAGTTTTCAGAACTCAAAGAGACAGATATAATGCACAAGAACAGTACCTGACTGAATTGCCTGGGTAACAACCGCTGCCTTACTGGTGATGCAAGAGTTAGTTGTAATGAAGAATATATGAATACCGCACAAGCATTCATCCAGTATAAGCTGAAGCTCATCAACACTGAAGAAATTCGACCATCTTGGCCTCTTAAATGTCGGTTTCTTTTAATACATATTATTAAGCTTCACTATTGACAAAAAGCAAACGACAACGGGGGCCTTCCCGTGCGGTGAAAGGCACTGCCGGCTAAACGACCGATGTAATTCGCGGCGGCTCAAATCTTATTGAGCCAGGAAAAGTAAAGTCAGCGTCCTGTCGATCAGTGAGAACTGATATTGATGGAGGAACTAACCCGATCTGTTCAAGACTCCAATCTACTATGTTACGACAAAAATGAACATAGAATGACTTCCATTTCAAATGTTCTCCTTTTGTGAAAAAATCATGTTCATTATCAACTTGCCGGTATCTCAACTCAACATCTGTACGGAAGACCTTCAAGACACGAAATGACTGACTGATAAACTACAACCGAAAGGAAGAAAAACCAGAAAACACCATTAAATCGAAAAGCGATTTTCAGAATTTATGTAATGATGGCGACCATAACAGAAGCATTTTTAAGGCTGATGAAAAGTCAATCAAGACAAATTTTTGTATCATTAATGTTTGCTTCGTTTTTGTCAAATAAGCTCACGCTGCATCTTCGATATAATCAAGGGGTGACCACTAATAATGAAAATATCCGTTATCGCTTTTTAAATCACGGTTAGGCTCATGTCGAATAACGCACGAAAATCTCAAATACAAACTCGCATGCGACCAATTGACTGCAGCAGATGACATTCGCAATATCAAGCTGGCGATGACCCCAATATTGCGTGTTACGATGTGTATTATCTGTGTTTGTATGCATGGTAACAAAGGAAGGCTAATAATATTCAACAATCGATACTGTTCACTACTTCAACCTATGTTAGAACTCAGATCCAAATATAATAATAAAGTATATATTTTGCCGGATACTAATGTTCCGTTGATGCATCCCCTGACTTACAGTACATGCTGCATCAAGCCAGATGGGCAGGTGTACCACCGCTGTATTGAGATCAATCTAAGGGAATCGTCAATAGGATAAAATATTTTTAAAAGACTAACATTTTTCGTTAAATAAATCTGTTTAACTGTTAGACTGCTGGTAGCCCTACATAAATTTTTCTTTAATAATAAAAATACAGGGCTTTGTACTTTCTGTATAATGTTATACTGTATAATGTGATGGCAAATGTTTTAACTATAATTTTATACATATAAGTATGTTTTTATTACACATTGTTTTTAATTTAAATGTCAAAAAATAAGTAATGGTGGAAATCTTTTTAAATCAATCACTTACTGTGATATCGCACAAAAAAACATCTTAGGCTACTTTTAATTAAATAGTTTCAGTACTAAGTAATAACATATATATATACATATGACAGAATCACAACATTAATTAGTAATTAATTTTTATTAATTATCATTAAAAACAACGTATTGTCATCCAAAGCCAATCGTGTAAGCTAAGTTTCAATTAAACTGAATAACTTAAAACGTAATTTTTTTGCTATTTTTGACCCAGTCGCTTAACAATAAGCCAACTGTCACTGTTTTAACTATTCTTTAACTTATTTTTAATTAATTATGAGCCAAATTGTAATTTTACCCCAAATAATAGTGTTTATAAGAGGCCTAAATGCTCAAATGAAAGGCAAATGATGCGAAAAAATCATTTTAGAAGGCCCGTAACAGCTAATCAGTGTACGATTGTAAATTACGGCGTCCAAAATAACCGGCATATTCAGCTCAATTAACGCTTTTCATATTTTAACCCAACAGTGAAATTTCATCAAGGCACAAATAAAGTAGCAAAGAGTGTAATAATAGTAGGAATTTGAAAAATTCACTTTGTCTGTTTAGGGGTTTTTTTTGATGGTTCAACGGACTTTCGGGTATCGAGAATATTGTTTTTCGGTTAACTAAAACAAATGTCAAGGTATTTTGAATAAAAGTCATTCAGAATTTTCCTCCTTTGAATATCTTAAAACTGTTCGCTTATCTTCTAAAATGAAGGTAAAATTAGTCATCAATTTTTCCAATCTATGCAGAAAAAAATGTAATAAGCTCTGCAGTCGGACTACTGCAATTTTTCGCAGGACATTCATCATTTTCTTTCGTAAATAACTTTTGCAGCCCCGCGCTTTCTGTACAACAAACTTATTCATTTGTTATTCAATTTTTTCTGTTTCTATTTTTTTATGTATTGTTGACTCAGCTTCAAGTGAATTCTTTCTTTTAACTCATTTTATGGTGGTCATAAATCTTGAATTGGTTTTCATTACTCCTGGCTGTGAACTGGGCATTTCATCCAGAAGGAATGCAATCTTTGTCTTTCTTATTCCAGTTCGTAAATATCTTCGACCCCTAACCCTTAACTGGGGTATGCTAAAATGCATCATTCATATTCAATTCGATGATCGGTCATACTGTGCTATTCTTTCTTCTGCAAATATTTCAGGCATAAGTAGTAATTTCGGGAAGAGTGGGTAAGGCAAA
>BMAU01014983.1:0-32500 GCA_019973935.1 Trichonephila clavipes
GTTTGAAAAGTTTAGGTTCAAAATTAAGGAAGTAATAAATGAAAATAGAGCGAACTCTTTACCATCGCGTAAGGATTTATGAGTAAACAAAGCCTGTTAAAAGGAGCAACGAGCGCTGACGAAGGCGAACGCATACTAGGAAGGACTTGGCTGGTGTCTCCTCGCTGCGATGTTGTATTTGGTAACACCCGGTTGCGCGGCAAAGGTCCGCCATGTTAGATTATATATGATGAAAGCATGACAAAAAGGGAATATTGTAAAGATGATGCCCTCTTCATTTTACCAGCAGGCCTGGGGCCTGTCATATATATATATATATTAGTAAAGACTTAAAAGTAATATAATAAATAAAAAGTAAGACAAAAGTACGAAAACATAAATTTTATTGTTAAAATATTCTTTTCAGTTGCAATCAATTAGGTTAGGTATAAGGTAAAAGTGTGTAACCAGAAAAACTTAATTGTTAATAATTTTTAAACAATCAGTACTTTCTTAATGTGGTTTAAAGAAAAGGTGAATCTTATAGTCTATCTTCATTCTTGAGAAGCAAGTAATCACCAGAATCACCTGGGTTACTTTTCTTCCTTCATCTTCGTCATATCAATGTAAGAACTTTGAAACCCGACGGATTTGAGAGCAACAGTGCAACTACACGACGGAGTTTTAGTGAAATCAGGGCCGGCTCTTGCAATTTTCTCGCCCCGGACAACAATGAAAAATGCCGCCCCTTTCTCCAAAGCAAAACAAAAAATGTGCAATTAAAAAACATAAATTGTTCACATAGATACATACTTAAAAAGCTTGCGAACAAAAAGGTAGCATAATATTAATAGTAAAATAATATAATATGCTAGCTGCATGGCCCGGCGTTGCATGGTCTTTTTCTTCCAGTAAAAATTCTTTTTCGGAATTTCTTTAAATTATTTGCCCCGTCTTAGGGTTTCTGAATAAAATGTAAGAGAAGGAATCACCCATTTCAGCAAGCCATTTTCTCTGAAAAAGAGTACTGACGGTGGGGATTCAAACCGCTTATCTTAACTTATAGTACACTCATGTCCATAAATTAAGGATAATGAAGTTCAGGCAAAGAAAGAGACAGAAGCAAAACAATTTTGACTTATTTGTAAAGTCTATTTATTAAACAAAAGGTAAAGAGCAAACAAGATGCTATGTGTTTGACATAATTAATAAAAATTGCGATTTTTACTCCTGGAGCAAATTTCAAAAAAGAACCTATTTACAAAAAACAGTATAACATGGTTAGTATGATTGTTAATACGGAGTATGTCTCCCGGACAATGCAATACAGGCCTTACAACGCCTACGCATGCTGGTATCAAATTATCAATCTGATCTTGGGAAATATTACACTACTCATCAAGCAATGCCCTCCATTGCTCCGAAAGACAGGTGAGAGGAGATTGACGGGCTGCAATTCGTCGGCCAAGCATATCCCACACATGCTCTATTGGATTCAAGTCCGGTGAGTATGCTGGCCAATCCATACGTGTGATATCCTCCGATTGAAGGCATTCGTCTACAATGTTTGCACGGTGAGGACGGGCGTTGTCATCCATAAACAGACATTCAGCACCCATGGCGCCCCGATACAAACGTACATGTTGTTCCAGAAGGACATCCCTATAGATGTGGCCTGTCATCGTTACACTCGGAACATGAAGGTCAGTTCTGGAACCAAGAATAATTCCTCCCCAAACGAGCCATCCTGCACCACAGTAACGGTGTCGTTCAATGGTATTCTTTTGGTGGTAACGGGTACCTGGCGCTCCCCATATTAAACGGCGAGAATCAGACTGCAAACAAAACCTGGACTCGTCGGAAAACATCGCACAAGACCACTGTTGTGGTGTCCCCTATGCATGCTCTTTACTCCAGGTTAATCGCACGCGAGAGTGAGTTGCGGTAAGTGGAACACATCTGACAGGCCTACGAACATATAGACCAATGTGCCCTAAACGTCTGTACACGGTCTGCCTTGAAACTGTCGTACCGGTAGCTGAAGAGAGCTGACGAAACAGGTCTGATGCTGTGCTCCGTCTGTTTTTTTTTGGCAGTAACTGCCAAATATACCGGTCCTCATTCGGCGTTGTAAATCGGGGGCGACCTGTGATGTAATATCTACTCACATTACCATCATCTTGGAATCGTTGCCAAAGCCTGGAGATGACACTCTGGGCGATTCCAAATTCCTCGGATACTTCTAGCTGGGTACGTCCACATTCCAGTCGTCCAATAATTCTACCACGTATAAAATAATCCAAATGCTTAAGTTATGCCATAACTACGGGGTTATTGCACTGAAAAGCTTTTAAAGCGCTTGTGAACAATTTTACTTCTTTGCCACCATTCCTTATATACCTCTCTCTTACACTCTCGTCATTGTGAGGTACTATCCGCGCTGGTGGTTTCCTTTAATTAGCATATTCTTCTTCAAGATGTGTTGATAATTTTACAGGTGAAATTTTTGTTTTAGATTTCAACTTCTGTGTGATTCTGAATTATCCTTACTTTATGGACATGAGTGTAATTACACTTATGGCTGAAATGAAGCATCTCCTGTCGCTCTCTATCAACCCAAAACTCTTGTAAACCCTGTTCCTTGATAGCTAACTCCGGACATCGTATGGGTAACAGGAATGTCCGTAGTGATCCCGCTCCGGGAAGGGAATAAATTTACTAGTGAAAGATGTGTAAATCTGCACTCAGGAACATTGAAAATAGCGACCCAAGAAGAAACCATCGGATTGAAATGAAATTTAATACACGTAATGACACAGATGAGAGATTCACTTGATCTCAAAAACAAGACAATTAAACGAATACAGGGTGTGCAACAACACAAATACTAGGCAACTTCAATAGCGCGTTGGACCACCTCCAGCTGCAATACATGCAACCACACGGTCCGGCATTGAGTTGATTAGACACCTTATGTTGTCCTGAGGCAAATGGGCCCACAAATCTTGAACAGCCAACTCTAAATCATGTACAGAGTTACACGATGGCATCTTCCGTTTTAGGTGATCCCACACGTGCTCTACAGGGGACAAATCAGGGGAGCCGACTGGCCGTGGAAGAGTCTGAAAATGACGTAGAAAGTCTTGAACAACTCTTGCTGTATGCGGACGAGCATTATCTTGCTGGAAAATTTCCCCTGGGAGACCATTTAGGAAAGATCATACATGGAGTCGAAGAATATCATCAACGTAACGTTGACCCGTTAAGGTTCCACGCATCATAATTAAAGTGGACCGGCTATCATAGACTATGGCCCCCTCAGACCATTACACCAGCTGTGCGGGCAGTGTGACGTAGAACAGTGTGGGGGGAGTTGTACCGCTCACCAGGGCGCCTCCACACCCGTACACGATTATCATGTCCCCAAAACAAACCGAGATTCATCACTAAACACAACATTTTGCCAATCTGTGACATTCCACATTGATCTGGCTTGGCACCACTGTAGACGCAGTTGCCGATGTTCCGGTGTTAAAGGGAGTGCACGGAAAGGGCGCTTGGATTTAAGATTTGCTTCTGCAAGTGGTCTGGAAATTGTTTGTGGAACAGTTGCTACGCCTACGTCTGCTCGTATCGTTGAACAAGTCACTGTGGTGTCCACAAGTGCTTGCCGCACGATTCTTCGACCCTCTCTCCTCGTGGTCTTCCTGGTCGCTGCAGACCCGGTTTTCCGCACGTGGGTATATTCTCGTGTCCACTGCTCCCAACAATTTCTGACGGCACCCTCCGAACAATCCACCTGGCCAGCAACACGGCGCGTCGACCAGCCTGCAGTTTTCATCCCGATGATCAGGCCTCTCTCAAACTCGCTTGACCGTGAGATATATCTTCTAGCACGTTTACCTGGCATGTTTCGCTTACCAAAGTCTTCCTACAATCATCGGTGGGTAATCGTCACGTTTATTAATCTTCTAATTTGCGCTGGCTTATATAGCACCCTCTTCCTGATTGTAGCGCCACCTCGGCGTGTATGAGCATGCGTATTGGCACAAAACTTGGATAATTTGCATATCACATTACGCTGTACTTATTTGCAAAGTTCCGCGATTGTACTTAGCTTCCTTCTTGGATCGCTATTTTCAATGTTCCTGAGTGTATATCAAATTGAAAGAATTAAAATGTACTCCTACCGGGAACCCTTCACAAGTTTCAACATAAAATTAAACTGACTTTAAACATACAGAGTACAAAATAAGGAATTAAGATACGTTAAATGAAATATCAAATTAATGCCTCATAATATTTCAGAAAATGTATGAAATTTTTTATAACAAAACAATATTTTTAATTCGATCCAAATGCCGCGCTTAAAATTTGGTGCAGCGGGCAGTAGTCCGGTTTGTCTGGCCCTATAGCCACCCCTGAAGAAATCATTACAAGTACTCGCGGATCATCATCAGCTGCTAGCTCCGGGCCAAGAAGATTTTACCTCCATGACAATTCATTGATTAAAAATTTTTTGATTTTTATTTTAATTTAACTTGCACTAAGAAGCAGCACGAGGACTGCAGGCAATGGACCTCATAATTTTTACCCGCAGTCAATTGACGACTACGACACTTCACATTCGGCACCCCTTCTTCTCCTAACATTCACATCACACCAATCGGAGTATTTTGAGCCTCGGCAGCGTGCATCAGACCCTTTTCACAGGGAGTCTTTAGCAGGACTGTGGAGTTGGAGTCGTATAGATTTTTGGGTAAAAATAGTCGGAGCTTTTTGAGTCGCTAAAAGTATGTCGACTCATACTCAACTCCAGTTTTTACTACCTGTTTGAATTTGAAATAAAGTTAGTGAATTGAAAAAAAAGTATGATACATTAAGTTATTAATTACATATATTTTTTATTATGAATTAGATTTTGAGAAATATTAGGATAATGTTGAAAAAGTTAAGGCAAAGTGAATGAAAATAAATCCAGAGTCTTTAGATATAAAAATAAAATAAAAATAATAATACAAACAAGATTTCTACGCAGATTTCTGTTTGAGGAAATAGAAAAATATGATCGTTGTTGGAAGACACCTCTTTTCGAACTTATAAAAATCTTTCCTGATAAGTTATATGAAGTAACAGCTTTTCCTCTTACTCAAGTTGTGAAGGTCTTAACCAACAAGAAATCTTCAATTATAAATTTAACTTCACTATTATCACTTTCTGCTTCAATCTCTCTCTCCTACTGCTCTAACTTTACTATTCCGTTTGACTTAAATACTTTATCTAATCTGCATATAACAAGGAATCCTGTCCTCTCTTTGGAGCTGATTGGAAATAGGTAGGGAATTAAATTTCCCTAAAAAAGACGACTCAGAAGGTTAGTGATAAAGTTCCGTATAGATTTGTCACAAAGTTAGTGTGGAAAGACAATTCTCAGCTCTGAAGCTGATCGAATCGGATCTAAGGTCCTTTATCAAAGAAGATCTTGCCAAAACTATACAGTTTTTCAGAAATTACAATTGCCACTTTTTTCGTTTCATAATAAATATGCTAATTAATATAAATAATCTACTACGCTACCAATTTTTCTTAGTAGCATCTATTACATCGTTTACATTTTTTTTTTATAAAAAGAAACGAGCCTTACAGTAGTCACATATGATGTGCAACACCTGACATGTTATCCTGGTAAATATGCAATAGTAACTTATATCCTGAAAAAAAAATGAATTGGGTATGATTGGAAATAATTTTCTATCGAATAAAAATATCTTTAATGATAATTTTATTTAATGAATACAAGGAATAATGCAATTTTTTATCAAAAATAATTATTCTTGTTATATTTGGGGAAGAGCTGAGATAATAGACTTATGATAACTAAAATATGACACATATATACTTGTGATTTCAAAGTATTTAAAAACCCTTAAAAACAGTGACATTATATATACCACCGTTATTTGTCGAAACATTTTGATTTGTGTTTATTTCGAGCTTGATTCAAATCATTCAAAAAAGCTATGAGCGGCTCAGCTTTTGGCAAACTGAAAGTTAAAATCATGGGAAAAGAGTGATTGTTTTTTTTAAAGAACAGAACCAACTTCGGTATGACAGTAGTTCGGTAGTACAAAATGCATGAAATCTTTAATTTTTTGAACCGTTTGATTCGAAGAAATGTATACGACCACCGAAATCACTGTTAGTCTATTTTAAAATAAGCATTCTGCCACACATGTGTCCCCCAATATCGTGACTAACAATACCCAGTCCACTTGTTTGACGATAAGTAATTGTCCATATGAGGAGTCACAACATGTGAGTTGTTCTGTTTGCAATAGATCGCTATACCAGCTGCGCTCTGTAGCCCAGTAGTTAAAATTGTACGCAGCAATCGAAGTTAGGCATCGAAACACGTTCGTCATTATCTAACCACGTCTCTGATAACATGAGTAACGTATAATTTTGTGAAATAACGTCGTAGAAATCTGTTTGGTGAGCTTTGATACTTAAACAATGGAACTTAATAATAGCAAGTTTATCCTGGGTGAAGTCTAATAAGACTTACGGGAATGTGCGAAGTGAATTTAGAGTGCTTGAAGGCTACTAAAGTTAGACCCAGATGCGAGGGTCGTAAAGAGACACCACCACGCACTCTCATTGGTCAAATCAAATAGCGCGCGCTTCCCTCACTTCCTGTTACACATTTCCGTCCCTTTTCACGAAATCACTCCTACAAATATCCAGCAACTGAGAGGAAAGATGTTACACTTAAAAAAAAGCTGTAACACAAGTGTATATGTTTAGTTATTTATGAAGGCAAGTGTTATTTAGTTATTTAGGAAGGCAAGTGTATATGTTTACTTATTTATGAAGGAGTTGGAGGAGTCGGAGACGTTAAGTCTAAAATTTCCGAAGTCAGAGTCTGAGTCGATTCTTTTCCCTGCCGACTCCACAGCTCTGCTCTCTCTTCATTTGCACTACGTTTAAAATCACGACTCGACAATGGCTATCCCGAATTTGAGAACATAGCCATTTGGCTACCTCATAAAATGGGATATTGAGATGTAGAAGCTGCTATAACCCAATTTTAAGGTATCGTAAATCTTGTTGAAAAATGACCACAACTATATTTTGCAGCTAAAAATTCAGACAATTATTTCCAATATCACATTTTTTAAATGTGTTTTATTTATTTTTAGTCTAAGAGTTACAGGGTCTTCTCAGACTAAAAAACGATAGCAATACTCTTTCTCAAGATAACTTTGCAATCGCCTACACCGATGGTTCCTCAGACAGATCCCTCAGCAATGGAGGTGCCGGAATCATCCCAGATGGTAATAACTACAAACATAAAATTAACACAGGCATAATCGCCTCAAACTTCACAAGTGAACTCATGGCAATTAGTGAGGCCCTTATATTATGCCAACAAGACCCACATGTTATTGATTCTACAGAAGGATTAATAATCTTCTCAGATTCTCTAAATCAGCTATAGAAGCCATAAGAAACGGAGAGACCAAACATCTCCTATGATATTATTACCCTTCTAGAACAGCTGCACAGCAAAAGAAAAAATTTGTATCCTGCAATGGATACCCGCACATGTCAACATTGAGGGTAATGAATGTGCAGATATATATATATATATATATATATATATATATATATATATATATATATATATAGCCTCGCCAAAGAAGCTAGAGACATCGAACATAAGTGCACCACCATCACACTTGACGATGCTAACGCAGTAGCTAAACATAGAACTATGAATCACACTTTTAAAAAACACCTAATTACGGAATTTGACTTTCCCCGAATTATAACATCCGCAATTGCCAGCTTGAGAACTGAACACCTTAAGGGCATGAAGATTCACCCAGACAAGACAAGATCAAATGTTCAATGCAAACACTGCCCAGATCTGTAACTCACGCCCAATCACATCTTGGAATGCCCAACCGTCGCAACGAAGTTACTAAAAATGGGAATGGTCCTTCTTTGCGGGAACTCCTGTACAGCCCTGATGCTCCCAGAATAGCAGAGGCAGTGATCAAGACTTTCGACGGAATTTAGTGATATCTACTGCATTTATTCATGGACACGAGAACAACAGCATTTATTTTTAGTAATTTTACAGGAATATGTGATATTTCGTATATTAATTATCAGTCTTTCTACTTGGGAAAATTAAGTCAATTCCTAATTTTTTTGAAACCAGGCATATCAAGCATAAAAAGTACCACCGTTTCAATTGAGATTTTACTGAAAACAGTTATGAAGGTAATCGAGCTCGCAGTGCATATTATTTTAAAATAAGCATTAAAGTAATTAAATGTAGCACAAAGAAAGATAAAACTGGAACATGGAAGGTATCGAATGAGATTCTGGATATATTATTCAATTCTCTCTCAAACAATTATAATGTTTACTTTAATTTTTTTAAAAAGAGCATTTCTTTACTCAAATAAAATTTATTAACATTTTATTTTATTATTTTTTTTCTTGAATGCGGGTTCCAATCGTTTAAGCTTAAACATACAAATAGCAAAGAAATCTATTTCGTGCATATAAATGAAAAGAAAAATATGAAATCGATGAAAAAAAAAATTTGTTATTACACAAGAATTTTATCAAGCCAGGTTATCAAAAGTACTTTTACACTCATCTTTTTTTTTACTCGGTAAATACGTTCCTTAAAAAAATCACTAAAACAAATCATGTAAAAAATACAGGCGACATATGGTAAATTTGGGAATATGTTCCGCAAAATTTTAAAAAAAGCGTGTAAGTTGAAAAATAACTAAATATTTCCCAAAAAGCCGAGCAAGAAATGTAATAAAATCCATGTGTTAGATATTTATCAATCAAGAACAATGGGCTCAATTCAAGTGACGTCACAGTCACATGATAGTGAAAGCCACGTGATTCTAGCCAAAAGCTCATGCGACGTCATAGTCTCACGATAAAAACTATCTAGTGTTTCCAGTTAATCAGTTCACGCGCTCCAGTGTTGCCAAATTTTGCTTTTATTTAAAAAGTTTTTTTGCCAAATTTTAAGAAGCTTTCTCTTAAAAAGTACATATGTATACAAAATGTATTTTATTTAAAAGTATAAACATAAAATATGATTTTTTAAAAAATTTAAAGTAATCTTTTTGGAGAATTTTTTTACTAACATTTAAACATCTTTACCCCAATATGAAATTTGAACTTTTATCTGAGTTTTACAAAAATAGAACAACGAGTACAATTAGTTTAATGTTTGTTTTGAATTCAATGGAAAACACGTGTTTTTTATCATGTGACTTCATGATTTGAGCCCATTAGTTTTCATTACAAGAAAATAAATAAATAAAACTTATGTATAGTGAAAACTTAGTCAATAAGCACACACACATAAAAATTCAGATTGAAACTAAATATTAGAAATTAAGCTACTAACAACTACTCATCGCTACTTGATAACGAACGTGTGCACGTTTATTTTGAATAGGATCAAAAATTCTATCAGTATCTATCTAGCCCAACTGTCAGTTGTGATTCAGATGATAAACTTGAAGAAAGGCCTTGGTTAGTTGTTTTTTTATATTGACACAAAGATACTCATTATGTAAATAATTTTTAATGCACGTTTTATGTCAGGATGATGAGTAAGAAAATGTTGTTCCCTGCTTGTAGCAAATTTCAAGCACCAGCGAATTAAATAAGCTGTTAATATCTGAACTTTATCTTCGACTTCGCCATCATAGATTTCTTTATTATCATAAACTGTCATAAATTCGATCACGTGATGATGAAACTAATCCAAAAGGCATGAATCCCCAAATTTTTTAGATATTCTTGCTAGAAACTTCAATGACACTCATATCTGCTTGTCTACATTTCAAATCAGGGAACGATCAGGTAGACATTGACAGTCAAGAGTAAAATGCCAGGATTATTGGACTTCCGCAATCTCATGATTTCATTACATTTGCGCTTCAATATATATCAATAAATTGTTGAGTAGTAATATATCCAAATCTTAAATTTTTAATTTATCATAAAAAATAGCATATACTTAGTCATCCTAGTTGTTGTCATCTTATTCTATTGGGATTGAATACGTATTCTGATTCAAACATTTTTAAGCGAAAAATATAAAAAAGGGATTTTTCTTTAAAAAAAATTGAACTCTATTCTATTTTAACTTTTTGAACGCCTTTTTACAAGTACTTCCACAAAAAATATGGATTTTGTTCACGGAAGCAGTGTTAATATTTAATCGAAAATTCCCATTGTCTGTTTTTTAAAAATTTGTTCTCTGCTTGATTTTACGAAAAATAATTATTGAAAACAACTGGGGGCAAATATTTTAACTCTAGATAAAATGCAAATATGAGATTCTTTCTGTACGAAAATGCAAATTGAGTTTTTTTTACATCATATTTGACCTGCGTCTTTCAGCATGTATTTGTTTTAAAATTAAACGAGTAAAAAACATGAATATTTAATGATGAAAAAAGGCTCAATTTAAATAAAAATAATTAATTCGGTATATTTTTGAATATAAAGTCGGTCCGTGCAAGGCCGAGAGTGCGTTTTCACATCAAAATTTAACTAAATTTCGAAACTTCTACTCAAATTGAATTGAAACAAGTAAAAGGAAGGAAAAAAAAAACATCAACCATTTTTTAAGTCAGTTCCTACTAAGGTGAACAAAGTAAAAGTTTATTTTAGTTACTTTTTATTAAATAATTACAATTAATATAAATATGTATATACATATGACAGAATCACAATATTATGTGTGTGGCAAAACACCTTTTACATTAACATTAAGAACTTTTTAACCACATTTAATTTGTAATTACATTTTTTTAATAAAATAGGTAATAGGCAAGAACTTATCCTAAAAAAGGAATTCTGATGTCTAAGTAGCATAGGTTAAGTCAAATCTTCATCGCAAATTTAACAAAAGCTATTTTATACAATGGTGCTGCCATCTAGAGGAATAATATCGACTGAAATATATCTGTTTAACTATAATTAATAATTTTAATTTAATTAATGAATTAATATTTGAAAAATGTATTAACATCAGTCATCCCCTACAAAGTTAAAAAATGCATTTGAACTTCAATGGATGAATAAAAGAGATTTTATTAACAATTGAAATATTTGATCAAGATATATAAATAAATGTATATAATAATATATGTACTACCTAGGCAAATCGTTCTTGGCTCTCCTCTTTAGCTAAATTCAACTTTTTACGATCCAATTTCCCTAACTATAACTTAGGTATAAGAAAATTTATTACAGCATTAAGAAAAACGGCAAAGAAATATAGAGATAAAGAGAAAAACATATACATGCAATCTCAAAAACCATTACAAAGCGATTCCAGTTTTAAAAAGACAACAATAAAAGGTAAATTCATTTTTTTTTCTAAATTTAATTGCAAAAAATAATTAATAAGCATATATACAATATTTTATTTCAGAATACTCAAATTGTATTTCCATTTTCTTGAAATCTTAAATAAATTTTGGAAATAATCTTTACGAAAATTATTCATATCTTTTTAAACAGATGAGAAAACAGTGAACTTGGAGCAAAAAAAAAAAAAAAAAAAAAAAAAAACCACCATGGACCAACGTACTTTTTGAATCTTTAAATTAATTCTTAGATAGCCTAGAACTCATTCCCCTTCAAAATAGCTTAAGCATTTTGAGACCTTAACGTAATTGAAAACATTCCACGTAAAATAATGACGAATACTTTTCCTCGCATATCTTACCTCGTTGTCTAAATTAATCCGAAAATCCCAAGTTCTTAATTTTCTGTAATTAGAGAAAGAATTTGAGCCCTTTTAATCCTTCATGTATTGCACGAAGGGCCGACTACTTTAACGACGAAAGCCTTAAATAACGTTAATGAGGTATGTATGAATATTGAAAGAATGTGAAATGTTAATCTTAAAATCTGCCTTTCAGTCTTTTCTTTTCTCGGAAATATAGAATTCTTTTAACTGTGTGGCAGCAATATAAATATTGTCTGCTAATTTTTCTTGCTTCAGAAACAGTTTCGTTTGTGAGCAGATACATTTCATAAATGCTTATGAAATGTAAAGTCGGAATTCCAGACATTCTTTCATTTTCTACTCTGCTAATAACTCAAGGTAATTAATGTTTTTTTTTAAATATAAAATGTCTCAAAGTTAATGAAATGTATTAAATTGTCCTTTATTAAGATGGGATTAATTCTTACTTGTAATCGTTCCAAATTTTGTTCCACAAATTGTTTTATTATGTTATTAATTTTCTGCAACATTATAGCTGTCAACTTGAATTTTGCGATGGATATATAAGATAGTATATCAATCTATTACGAGAATATAATGAATAATATCTTATTCAATATCATCATTATACAAAATATTAATTTTTAAGAAGAGTTTATATTTTATTTTGGAACAAAAACCAATGGAAATACCAAGTAATAAAACGATTATATTTGTTATGTTAAAATGATAATGTTGATTGAGAAACTTTAAAATAATTTAAAATGATTTTTAATTACATTTATACATAGATAGAAGTATCAAAACTAAGGGATTTATTTTTTTCTCAGACGAACTATTGATTTATTTAATTATTTGATCTTAAAAAGCATTTAATGTTTATTACATTATTTAATAAATGTATATTTCTGGAATTCTTTTATTATACCAGTTTACTGCCAAGAGAAGGTTTTAAGGCATTTTTCGGGCACTTAAAACAATTTGTATTTGTTACAAATGTTTTATTTTAATTACTTTATTATCATATATATATATATATACTTCAGTTCACGGTTTTACATCATAAAACAAAGATATTCACACTGGCAACTTCTATATTATTACTTCTTATGTATGAAAAAATATTTTGTCAAATAGTTGTTTTTATACTAGTTTTTTTCTTACTTGCATCTTTTTGTTATTTATTCCATTTATACAACAGCTATAACTATCCTTTTTTCAATTCCTACTACTAGCTCACTCTCTCCTTACCTGTATATATTTAGAAATCTTGTTCAGATTTTCAATCGCTAATAAAATACTTTCTATTCATCCAATCAAGTTCAAATAAATTTTTAAAAACTTTTAATGGATGACACTTTATGTTAATAAAGTTTTTGAAATATTAATTAATTAATTTAATTTAATTAATTACCAGTTTTCGACGTCACTTTAGATTCGTCTCCATTGTTCTAACAATGTAACTGTTAAAAGAAGGACAAAAATTGGCGTAGAAAACCGGTTTTTCAGCTAAACTAGCCAAACCGGGTGTGCATTGTTACAACAATTCAGACAAATTATGCTCCTTTTTTAATTCCTACTATTAACTCACTCTCTACCTATATATTTCCATTCATCCATTCAAAGGAGGAATTGACTTAATTTTTTTTTTTGAATTACTTGTTAGTTTTATTGTTTCATAGATTAAGGTATGATAACACGTGAAATAGGCTTAAATCTTCTCAATCTCGGTTTATTTTCTATAATTTTTCATGTACTATATATCTACACTATTAAAATTCGTAGGTAAACAAACGCATGCACATCTTTCTTCTCACGAACCGTACGACGCAGAAACTCGCCGAAGGTACCAAAAGATCGGGAATGATCCGAGAAATCTGTTTCTACCATTTATATTCCGATATTCCAGTTAGTTAAAAAGATATTAATTAAAAACCTTAAAACGCATAATTAGTGCCATTTTTTCCCACCAGGGGCAAAGTACAAGTTCTCCGACCTTTTTTTTTTCTAGACGTATTTAAAATACGATCTTTTTTTTTTATGAGACTCTGCCAAAAAATAATTACATAATCGGTAAGATCATTTACCTTGCCACGATACGGTATAATTTATTTTACATAATAATTATATTTTACTATTTTTTACGATTTTTTCTAAAATGAGTCAAATTCGGTACGTTTTTATGCAAGAGATTTCTAAATTGTTCCACTTGCATGTTCTTTCGCGTTAATAAAATGATACTTAACACTAAAAAAGTTCATACTTTTCTCTTATACAATCAGTTACTTAAAAAATTAAATGTCAAAAACTATTTTTTTTACGATTTTTCAAAAAAATACTCTACATTTTATTTAAATACTTATTATTTATAAAAAATAATCTCACGAAACCTTTTTTCCGTGTGTATAGATATTATCCTTAATCTGTACAAAGATTGAAAAATTGCTTAAAAATTACGGGTTTTTGGAAAAAAAATTGTGTTTTTCGTTGTTCTTCCCCTTTTTGTGAGAAATGTTTTAGCATTATTTTTGCCACTCTTTTTGTTCAAAAGATACCGTTGTTTGCAATTGATATATTGAGTTTGAAGACATTAACTTAAAAATGAAGCCCGAAAAAAATTAAGACTAACAAAAAACGCAATTTTACAATAGCCCAGGTTTTGGTGCCGGAAAACTCTTTTCCACTCGGCCCGTTACATTTGATGAAAGGTTAAACTAAAAAAAAAAGAAAGTGCACCTATAAATATTGAAAATCACCAGATTGGCGAAATTGAATATCAAAAACTTTTTTTTTACGGTTTTTGAAAAATTACTCAAAATTTTATTTTAATACTTAATAACTTCCTTACTTATAAAAATAATCTCACGAAACCTTTTTTCCGTGTGTAGAACGATATTATCCGTAATCTGTACGAAGATTGAAAAATGTACTTAAAAATTACAGTTTTTTTTTAAAAAAATTGTATTTTTCGTTTTTCCCCCCTTTTTGCAAGAAATGTTTAAGAATGATTTTTGTTACATTCTTTGTTTAAAAATAAAAATAGTTGTATGTTGAAAAAAGGAGAAATTTCTATGATAATAAAATTTCACAACTGTATTAAAAGTGGAATTAAAATTGTGAGCATTTTTGAAATGTTCAATACACGGAAAAAGGTTTTATATAATTATTTTTATAAATCAAGAAGTTATCAAAATTTGAATTTGATAAAAAGTTATTAAATATTTAAAATTGGAATATTTTTTAAAAATTCGTAAAAAAAAATTTTTCGACATTCTATTTTTTAAATCAGTAACTCTAAAAGATCAAAGTATGAGTTTTTTAAAAATCATTTTCATATAACTGTATCAATATCGATTCAATTTAGAAAAAATCTTTAATTCTGTGAAGTACCGTTGTTTTATATATATATATATATACACTGGTGTGCAAAAATTAAGGACGAGACGATTTTTTCAATATAACTTTGTACAAAAGCTTTCCAAATCATCACATTTATAATACCGTAAGATCCCCAATACGTAAGGACATGTGTAATATGTAAGCAACACTTATCAAAAGAGAAATCAGACGGATAAAAAGAAGCTTGATTGAAAAAGTAGCATGGAGCGCAATGCGACTGAAGGCCGAAACATCCCTATGATGGGTGTCCATCAAGAACTATCCGGTCTTTAGTAGGGGATATGATCTCCCCTGACTGCTAGTCAGGTTTCACAGCGTCTGCCCATGCTGAGAATGAGGGTGTCAATGAGTTGTTGAGCATTGCTGCCCATTCGTCTTGCAGCGCCAATCGAAGCTCCCGAATCGTTACTGGTGGTAAGTTACGAGCTGCCAAGCGTCTGCCTAGAAATTCCCATACATGCTCGATGGGATTGAGATCCGTAGATCATGCCGGCCAATCCATACGTTCAATATTCTCACTCTCTAAGAGCTGTTCGGCAGCTACTGTGCGATGACATGGTGCATTGTCGTCCATGAAAAGGAACTGCAGACCCATAGCGCTTCTAAAATGACGCACATATGGAAGAAGAATCTCTTTACAATAACGGGTCCCGTTGACTGAACCTGCGTCGAAGATGTGAAGGTCTGTACAACTACCAAGCATGATGCCTCCCCAAACGAGAACACCGCGACCTCCATACCTGTCCCTTTCAATGATGTTCGAGGGATGATTGCGGCTTCCCCGCTCTCTCCAGATGAGTATGCGATGAGAATCGCTACTCAAACTAAATCTGCTCTCATCTGTAAAGAGTACTCGTCCCCATTCATTGTCTCTCCAATTCCGGTGTTCCCGGCACCACAGAGAACGCCTTCTCCGATGGGCAGGCGTTAAAGGTACACACCGTACAGGGCGTCGTGCAAACAGACCACCACCGTGCAGTCTTCTGGCCACGGTAAAACGCGATATCGGTCGTCCAGTCGCCTGTGTCGTGTGTCTAGCGATTTCTCCCGCTGTCTGCCGCCTGTTTCTTCTGGCCTGTAAGACAATGTACCGGTCATCTGCGGGTGTGGTTCCTCGTGGACGACCACTACTGAACCCCCGGATAGCTGTTCCTGTAGTTTGAAATTGTCTCCAATGTCGTGAAACGATGCTGTGAGCAATTCCGAACTCTGCAGCCACACTTGTCACACTGCGGCCTTCCTCCAACTTCCCAATGATTCGACCTTGGGTAAAAGCATCCAGATGTCGTCTAACAGATTGATTATTCGCCATTTCTCGCTGAGGCAGCAACTCGGTGTGATTTTAACAGCTATACGGCGTGCAATCTCTTTGCCAGAAATACTGATCTTACACCGACAACATGCTTTATACTATTCAGACACTCCCCATTACGTCTACCTGCATATCTGCGCATGTGCTACCGTACATCACCTTACTTAATCTCCTGATTGGTCTTTCTGTCCGCTCTGCCTCTTCGTTCAGCTGATATACTAATTTTTCGACTTCTTCCTTAATTTTTGTACACTAGTGTATATATATATATATATATATATATATATATAATATTGCTCACGTCGTGACGAAATAAATTATATCTTTCGGATTACAAACTTGCTGGTGAAGTTTTTAAATACGCGAATAAAATTTAGAGTATTTTTTAAAAATCATAAAAATTAACGATGAGGATGTTTTGAACCCGTGTTCATCAGTTAGTAATTAAGCACTTTAAGCGATCACAAAGCGAAATCGTCTGGGTAAAGAAGTGAAAAGACCTTCAAGATAAAAGTAAGAGTTATCCTTTGTAAAAATGCGGGGAAGAGGAATGTTCGTGCGAGTTCGTTCACGTTCATTTAAATATGTTCGTGCGACGCCGGGGGAATAAACCTGTCTGATAAAGAAAAGAAGCGAAAAAAATTTCGAAAAAGGGAATTTCAAGTTATACACTCAGTAAAAGCCCAAACAACGCCGGGATAAGCGGAAGAGAGGGGGTGAAGTCATTTTGAAAAAGAATATTAGAAGTGCTGATTTTGTGAAGGAAAGGGAAAATTTTAAAAAGTATAGAAAGCCCGTGCAACGCTGGGGCCATGCAGCTAGTTATGTATAAATTTTCTGTAGAAGGGGAATATTGAGATTCCATCAGCCATTGTTTTCCAAAGTGTGGTATGCGTATCCTTAGCTGTACGGGAAGAGTTTTTTTTTTTTCGGGGGGAGAGTACACCAGAGTTTTCAGGAGAAATGTACTGCACCAAGCTTAGCTGTGCCTAATTTTAGGTTCTAAAAATATTGAATGAATAAAATGTCCGTTTAACACTGACACAACATATATGCCAAAAGATTAGTTGTATGCTGTAGAAAAGCAATTGATGGAATTGACTTCAGACGGATTCTTGAAAAATAAATATGAGGAGTGTACTTTAATATCATTCTGGTTATAAATGCAACATGTGTATCTGGATTTAACAGAAAAGTTGTGAAATACATCTTGCCTTTTCCAACTTTATATTTATGTGAAGTTACTTTTTCAGCATTTGTAGATATTAAGTACAAACAAGTAATATAAAAAAAAATAAATCAATTCCTACACTTAGATCAAAGAAAAATTTTATTTTAGCTACTTTTTATTAAATAGTTACAATTAATATAAATATGCATATACATAGGACAGAATCACAACATTAAGTGCTAATTAATTCTTATTATCATTAAAATATCGTATTGTCATCCCAAATAATCGTGTATATAAAATTTCAGTTCAACTGAATACCTTAAAGCTTGAGAAAAAAAACCTTTTCTTGTTTTGACACAACTCGCCAAAGGGGTCGTTAAGTCACCAACGTGGCTGTATTTGTAATTCTTCAAATAATTTGTTTTAATCAATTAATTTTTATTAATTATAATTAAATTATTGTATTGTAATCCAAAATGATCATGTGTATAAAATTTCTGCTCAATTGAGCGCTTTAAAATGTATTTAATTTATGATTGAAAATTCCACCAAGATAAATAAATAAATAAGTAAATCAATAAATAAACAAATAAATATATAGAGAGTGTGAGTTAATAGTAGGAATTGAAAATAAAAAGAACAGACTATTGGACGGGGAGAATTGCATCTCACATTAAAATTAATAACCAGGGAGCTAAATGATGACGATCTATCATCTCAGTCGAAGCGATTTCCTATTTCTCATTAATCCAAATAAATGTTATTTATAATATAACTTTTATTTAATTTTATTGTGACTAATTTTATTTCTCCTTTCTTATTATTGTGTGTATGTCACAAAAAATAAAAAAAAATAAATACATTTTGATTGTTATTAAAAGGCATCCTTTTTTTTTTTGACGAGAGGAACTCAGCTTTACGAAAATTATAGAACGGATACACATTTGTCAAAAGTTTGAGAAACACTGCCATACGCCAAGAGCTTAACCCTATTTCATCTTCCTAGATCGGTTTTCCATTTTGGTCAATTGACTTATATACATATTGGTTTGCTGTGTTCTTGGTTTTCGATTTCAGAATTTTTCCTTTCTGAATTATGTTGGATAATTATTTTCTATCTATGAGTTTGTTTTACAATTTGTTTATATACAGTAAGACCTCGCTTAACGCGGGGTATACGTTCCATCAAAGTAGAGCGTAATATGAAACAGCGTTAAACGAGATAATCTCATCCTGTAAATAATGGGGTTAGGGGAAGATGGGTAGAAAATTGGTCAGGTATTTTACCATTAAACTTATTAATTATGTATTTTATAACAATAAAACAAAAATGTATTTCTTACAAATATAGAAACATAATAAATGGGAATACATATAAAAATAAATAAAATTCGAAGTCTGAATGTTTACATTTCAAATCGTACAGTATCTTCTGTATTTCCAATTTTCTGCCCTTTTATCAAGAAGGCATCTAATGTAATTTGCATTTTTCTTATACGCTCTGTAAGATGTTGTTAGTAAGTGGATTTCCTTTCCAAAGGCTTGCCTTTGAACTCCTGTCAAATATTTTTTGCTTCTCTTTTTTTCTTGTTGCTTTACTTTCATGTTTTTATTATTATCATCCATGATAAAAACTAAAAATCATAATATTTGTCACCGTAGCAATCGTTGTTTTATATAAATTTATACTTACAATAACGTTAACAAATGTTTGAAAAGATAAAAATGCGTTCGTATAAGACCGCTGGAAAGAAGAAACACAGATTAACTGCTTCGGATATCGGGAAGCCTAACGCTGTGTGTAATTTCGGGGAATCCCACAATTCAAATAAAAGAGCGTTAAAAAAAACCGAAACAGCATTAAGAGGGGTCTTACTGCATATTATGCTTGCAAAAATAGAATTGTTCTTCCTTACAAAAATATAAAGTATAAAGAAAGTAAAATTGTCATTTCTTTACTTATGTTAATTGTTTAAATTACTTAACAATAACATTTTTGTTAGGACTGATGCATTTTTTATACTAACTTCATTGAAAATATACTTTTACCTACATTTAATTAAAGCATACTTGTAAATTCTCCCTCTCATAAAATAGTGTCTTGAATTTTTAGAAGGCTTTTACTCCGCCATTCTGAAAGTACATTCAAACTATAAATTCTATTGCCTTTTTTTTTCATAAAGCTAAAAAGAAATTGCTTTGAAAAGATTCATTCTTTTTTCCTAAACGCACACAACCACACAGCCATTTTTACGATTTCATGTACTTGCTCTACCGAAAATGTGTCTCCGTGGAATTATCAAGGAAGCATTTTTGTGAGCGAGTTTCGGAGCTATTAAGTGCTAATTTTTTTCTCTGGAACTGAATAGTCGAGATGTAAGTCTTCAGAGAACATCAATTTTCGTTGCTCATGTTTTTGGCGCCATTTTCGGTCGTCCAGTGTGCGTGCGGTTTTTTTTCCTTGTCTTTATTCGAATCCAAGATAGGGAAAATGTAATGACGGCGCTAGAAATCGGAGTGGATTTTATTTCGTCATTCTTTCACAGCTTTTTAATTTTTCAAGCAGTAAAACCAATAGAGGGCGGTGGTCATTTTAGAAAGTAACGATGGAACGATTTAGCTGAAGGAATAGAATTGCGGCTAGTGTTTTATTTTTACATTTTGGGGTTCAAAATGTTTTCAAGAAATAAAAAAAGCTATGTGTTGCTTTTTAGATGGTTGGAAATTTAGTAACACAATATTTTATTGTAAAATGAGCTTTTTAATAGAAATGCTGACAGAAAAAGGCATCGAGATTTCCTAGCATTAAATTTAACCTGTAGAGTGGAAGCGTTACATAGAAAATATGGTTTTATTTTTTTCACAGCCAGCAATAAAAAAAAATTCTGTTTAACGTATTTGATGAGATTATTCAAGCTATATTACTTTTTCCAAGATAATATGTAAAGAAATAATGTGTGTTAAGGAAGTAAAATATTTCGCTATTTAAAAAATTATTAAATATACCGGGTGTTTCTAAGAGAATATCGGAGTCTTAAAGCTTTAGAGTATTCATTACATAGAACATATTAGTATGAATCGTACATCGAATGGAAGAGCAACTGAAACAGTTTTGTTTTCTGGCATGTGTGCGAAATGTATGCTAATTCCCCCCTTTCTTCCCGATCAACGCGCTAGTAGAAAAATTGGCGACTAGTAAATAGAAAGCGTTTTGTGTTCTCCAGTTTACAAAGACAGGATCTGCTATTACTGTGCAACGAGCGTTCCGTATTAAGTTCGGTTGTCAACCTCCAAATGATAATAACATTCTCAGGTGGTATCATCAGTTTGAAACAACTGGCTGTCTTTGTAAAGGGAAAAGTACGGGACGACCAAGGCTGTCATTGGTTCTGCCTATCTTGATGCTCTACAACTATGGCTACTTCCTCAATTGGAAGAAAGTGAACCAAATAACTTCATTTGGCAACAAGACGGTGGACTGCCTCACTGGCATCTCTTAGTACGCGATTGGTTAAATATCACTGTTCCCAACCAATGAACAGACTAAAAAGAGTCTCCCGATAAAGCTTGTATCGCATGGCCTCCACGTTCAGCCGATCTGACGCCATGTGACTTTTATCTGTAGGGATTCGTAAGGGATTGTGTGTACGTTCTTCAACTACCAGCTGACCTTTCAGACTTAAGACACATGATGGAAGCAGATGCTGCAAGATTTTCTTCAGACACACTGAAATAAGTTTGCCTATCGAGTTGATGTGTGCCGTGTGACGAATGGGGCCCATATTGAACATTTGTAAGCTTGTAGGTAAAACTGTTTCAGATACTCTTTCAAGAAATATATCAATTATACTTGTAACTTATATGTGATAAATACTATAAAGTGTTAAAACTCTGATAAATATATATATATATATTCTTTTACCCGGTACTGTGAACGAATCATTCAAGCAAATCTAATGAATATAAAGTTGAACTAAGTTTGGTCTTTAATCATTTAAAATACTGCAAATACCTGCATTACCAATCACTTACAAAGCCCGGAGAAGGTATGGATGTTTGTAAATGTATAGTGCTATTGCGGCATGGGAGTCCTCTAGATATCCATCGAGCCGCGAGTTCTACCGTGAGGTTGGTGGAAGGGGAAGAGATTCGGGAAATCCCTGGAAATTTTCAGGGTATTTTTCCTCAAAATTGAGATCGAACTGAGACAATAGGTACTGTCCCCTACATGGTGCTCAAAGCTACAGCTAACAAAAAGCGTACATCTAGCTCTTTACCATGATGAATTTCGTTGGTCTCAATCTGACACTGTCAGACAGTTGACATTAGCAGCAACAACGTCAACCTCATTACATCGAATGGGGAATTGTTGTAAAACGAGTATGCTTAGCAATTTTTTTTTTTCAAATTTTGTCTTTTGACATTAGTATTGAGGTACACTGCAGATGAAAATACAACAAGAAAGTTAGATTTGTTTTGTAATTTTAATCCTATTTCTATAATTTTAAATGATTTTGAATACTTAAGTTATTTGTTAAATTAATAAAAATTTGTTTTGTTATTTTTGCTATTTTAGAAGTTTAATGAAATATAAACTCTTGAAAAAGAACACATTTAGGGCAATTTTATTTTTTACTTTACTTCTTACAGACTGTAAATATTCGGGAAATATTATGAGAAAAACTTGACATTTACTGTAATGCGGAGAAGAATTTGTACTTTACTTCGGTACTGTATTATTAATTTTTTTTATATTTATTACTGATTTTATACATTTTGAATACTTTTCTGAACATTTAAAAATATTATTAGAGTATATATTTCTCACTATAGAGTATATACTAATGACTATAATTTATGAATTATTATAAATGACGTTATTATATATATGCGTCAGTGGTAGCCCAGTGGTCATGGTAACGGACTCGCAGCCGGTGTGTCATGAGTTCGAGCCCTATTGCCGCTGAAGACCCAGGGCCCCAGTGGTCAAGGAAATGGATCATGGCAGGCATGTCATGAGTTCGAACCCAGTACCACTAAAGACCCGCCGTGTAGGGCAGCGATGCACTTTAAATCTGTCGAGAGCTCAAAAGTCTTCCCGTTGGTGTGGTTTGGTAGTTAGGAGAGGGGGGATTGCCAAATCAAGTGTCGTCCTCCTCACATGACCATGGTTAAAAATTGCGAGGTCCGTCGCCAAAACCTCTCGTGTAGCTGAACAGTGCGACGTTAATGTTCACTCACTGACTCGCCGCTGAAGACCCATCTCATAAAAGGGGCTGACGCGCATTAAATTTGGTGTGGTTCGATGTTTTCCCGTTGGCGTAATGTAAAAATTAGGAAAGAGGGTGCCAGAGAGCAGCATTCAGGTTTTTACGGTGTTTACACTGGGAATTTTTAATGAGAAAATGAGTAAAAGAGCAATTTTCCCATTTTTGCCAATCTATCAGAAAACTTATACGTATGAGGGTAAGTTGGAAAATAAGTTTCCTCTGTCGACTGTGGTCAGAATTGTGTATGAAAGTCAAAACATAGAATGAGACATTAAAGATAAGGCATAACTTTATTTTTCCACATAAGTACCAAGTACATTGAGACATTTGTTGTACCACTTGAGAAGCTTCAAAAAGCCCTCCAGAAAAAATTCAGAAGAAGCATTTTACGGCTATTTGCGAAAGACAACACAGTAAGTTAACACGCAAGACAGCCATACATCATTCGTTAGTATATTGGGAACATTCTTCGCCGTGCTGTGATACCCTGCCGAAATTGAAAGAGGAGATTCAGAAAAAGTGGCCCGGGGTTCTCAGATCTAGCATTCTGTTGTTGGATGGCTCAGCGACGGCAACGCAAAACTATATTGCAACTCTTGGTTGGGAGTTCCTACACAATCCGATATACAGTCCTGATCTCGCCACGGGTGATTTTCATCTTTCTCTGGCTTTGAAGAAGAATATCGCCGGAAGGCGCTTTGGGTGAGTGAGTGAATATTAACGTCACACTGCTCAGCTAAACGAGGGCTTTTGGCGACGGACCTCGTAATTTTGAGCCATGGTCAAGTGACGTGGACGACACCTGAGCTGGCACCCTCCTCTCCTAACTACCACATCACACCAACGGGAGGACGTTTCAGCTCTCGACAGATTTAGCGTGCATCGCTGCCCTACAAGGCAGGACTTTAGTGGTACTGGGCTCGAACTCGTGACAAAGCCAGCCACGATCCGATTTCTGTACCACACGGATACTGCTGCCGAAGGCGCTTTGGAAGCAATGCTGAAGTCAAACAAGACGTTAAGCACTTCTTTCGTATGCAGAACCTTGAGTTTTCCTGGAGGGCTTTTTTGAAGCAAATCAAGCGGTATGACAAATTTCTTGATGTACTTGGTACTTATGTAGAAAAATAAACTTATATCATACGTTTAATGTCTCATTCTACGTTTCTACTTTCATACACAACTCTGACCACAGTTGACAGGTGAAATTTATTTTCCGATTCGCCTCGCATATCTGCTTAAAAGTAACTTTTGAAAAGAAATTCTGAAGTAATACAATTGTGTATTATTTAAAGAAACTGATATTATTATGCAAATGAATATTTTTATATGTCTCTGCCCTTGATTTTTTTTGCAACAAATGATTAAATAGTGAAAATTACCAGTTAGAGACAAAAAGGTTTTGTCAAATATTGTAAAAGAACTGTTAGAAGAAAATATGGCATTTAAAAAGTTTTCTCTTAATATTATAAAATAAAAAATTATAAGAAACTTCTAGTTTAAAATCTGGTGTTGTAATAATTTAACTTTGATTTTTAGTTTCAGATTTTTTTGTACCTATTTAGTTTTTTCTTATTTTTAAACATTTTGGAAGTAATAGTTTTTTTCAATCCAATCTGTAATTTTAATTCAGTGCGGATGTTGAACCAATGTCGTCCTTGATTAATATTTTACATTATTAATTCTTTAAAAATCAGTTTTGTTGTATTATGGCATAGTTAAAAAGTTATATATATATAGAACATGCTTAAAAACTAAAGAGATATATGCAGATATTAAGATATAATTAAATGAGAAACTGTAATATTTATGTATAAGTTATTAGAAATCAAACACGCGTTTTTAGTGTAGTAAAACAAAAAAAAAAACAATATTCTTCGTATGAAATGAAATAAAAATTTCACAAAAAATATTTTATACATTTAAGTATATTTTTTCTTTTCAAATTAATTTCAATTTCCGTTCGTTTAAAAAAACAACAAAGGATAACTCTTAAAACTCTTTTCCCGGATAGACTATATATGTAAAAGCAGATTTAATCTACTTTTGTATTTCTTTATTTATTAAAAACATGATGAATGACTTTTTAAGTGAACTGGAAATTATTATATTTGATGATAGATATATTAATGCAAACAATGAGATTAAAAATAACCTTAAGAACAACTAAGGCGGATTTGCACAAATGAAGTTGAAACAACTCATCCATCTTATCTTTGTACTGTCATTTCTAATTTTTTTTTCTTCAGAATAGAATGAAAAATGTTCTTGTAAGTTTTTGAAAGAAATCTTTTATGTCTTTTTGCAATTCGAAATTAAGCGTCTAATTTTTTTAATTCATGAATTTGTCTTTGATACAAGAGCATGCTCGAATTTAGTTCGCTTATAAAGAAGATATATTTTAAAATACTTGTTTTATTTATAATTGAAAAAGTGGAATGTAAATATAAATACGGCAAGTAGTTATGTAGTGATTGCAAATCTAATTAATTGTTTTCCAGTTTTAAAGTTAATTAATTTTTGTTTTGATTTTCGAAGAGTGCAAACGATCGTTCAATTATTGTATGCAGTGCATGAAATCTCATTTTTATCGAATATAAAATGAGTTCCTGTTCGCTAAATATTTTTAATTAGTCTGTATAATTTTAAGATTAAATCAGTATTAAAGAATATTAGGTTGTAAACATGTATTAGAATAAAATTTTCTTTTTCAAAAATTCAAATATGATTCTGAATACATATAAAATAACTAATAATTTAGACTAAAAATAAATCAAGTAAAGAAAAACGTACATAAATATAACTATCAAACTTCTTCAAATTTATATTTGAAACTTTTTGCATGAATATTAGCTATAAAAGATCCAGTGGAGTAATAGTTTTTCTGAATATAGTTAGTTTTTAAATTTAAAAAGTAAGATAATTGTCAAAACCTTTTTTGCCGAAACCAAAGTATTGCAGCTTTTCAAATTCTTGCTTAAATAAATATATATTTGAATCTATATTTTGCCACTGAATATTTGATTTTTCTTCTTGAGTTGCTTCATAAATTAATTCAAAATTTTCAAATTTCATTCCATATTGTATGTTGTTACCTAAAATGTATTTGGAACATTTGAGAAAAAAATATGAAATAGTGAAATTTAAATAATTTAATTAATTAAGCCTCGTAAATTTAGAATTATAAATTCGCAATGTATTAAATGAAATTTGACGTTTCGCTTCTCTCATAAAAATAAGAATTAACTTTCTAATGACCGCCACATGTAATTCCAGAATTGGAAAAAATTTAATGTCTTGTGGGTTAAAGGGTAGAATAGGGTGCTCATTGGCGGTGTTGGTAACCATTTTTGGTTACCAAAGCGATAGGTATCCATATTGATTGCAGATAACAAAATAGGAAATTCGAAACAAAATATTAATGTAAAAAGAGCAAATTTCAACGTTTTGTAAAAAGAATTATCAGAATTTAGTGGATTAACAAAATATTTTAACATTAAGAAATAGAATTACACCATTTCTAAAAAAGGTAAAAAAAACAAACAAAAATACTTACTTTCGGTTAGAATTATTGAGATCACACTAAGAAAGAAATAGTGTCACACATTAAGCTTCTGGTTTTGCGCAATTTTTTATATGAATTTGAAATCTTTTGAAATTTGAAATTTGGAGTAGAATTGAATATCATTTGAAGTGATGGAATTTAATTTACACTCAAGAAACTTGCACTTCGGGATTTTTTTCTTTTCCCTTCAAGGCAGCAATCTCAAAAGAAATGAATTTACAGTTGGCTCTTCAAATCTATATATTCATTCTCAATAAATTCTGCATCATACCCTATTTACTTTCTTTAACAATTATTTCTCACGGACCTCTTAATACGATGCTTATTTGTACTACTCTAGCGGTATTTTTCAATAAATTCATTGGCCAAGCCCTTCTCAATCAAATGCTTGTCGCTTTCATAAATTGAATGTTTGATATTCTTAAAAATCAATTTTGTACCAAAGCATAATTTTACCGCTTGTATTATTCTTTTAAGCTCCAAGTATCATTTCATAAAAAGATATTTTAATTATAAGTCTCAGTTGTACTGTTTAAGAAAAAACTGATGGCCAACTCGAAAAAAAATAATAAGGTAAAGTGACATACTGTAAAATCCGGCATATAATGCGCATTTTTAACACAAAAAATAAGATCGAAATTTTCGGTTGCGCGTTATACTACGGGTATAAAAACGATAGCCTTAAAAATAATAAAAGGATAATAATAAAAAAACTGCTTTTACATGTATTGAAATACTGTTTATTTAAAAGAAATAATATTCCTTATGAATTTAAAGGATTGTATTTGTAATATTATACTATTTTTTTCTAAAGCTTGGAATAAAGCCTCGAGTAAATGAAGTCAAAACAAAAAAGTAATGCGTACGCACATTTCAGGTTTCTTCGTAAAAATGAAGGTGGCTGTTATATGGCAAATGTATCAAAAAGTTTAAAATTGCAGCTTGAAAGTATAGGTTAGGTGCCGAATTTTACGGTAAATTTGCAAGGAATATGAAACCCAAACTACTAATGACGTTTTTTAATAGAATGAACGAAATATTTAGCCTAAAAAGAATCATCTGTGTTCTTTAAATAAAGGCAGAATTTTAATAACGGATATATATATATAACTATAAAGTACAGAGAACATGTAATATTAACGAATCATATTTCATTGTATTTGGTCATCAAAGTTAACAGCTCCCAAAATGAAATTGTTAGAAATTGTTATCGCACCATTATATCTAAAAACACATTGCCTATTCTACACTACAGCCATCATGATTCACTAAATTTTCATCCGCCAGGTTCATAAAAATAATATTTTCACGTAACAGTGTTGTAGATGCACAGGCTAATATTCATTCCAGATAAATTGCAAATACCCTACTTTATTAAATTAGAAGGTGCAAAAAGGTAAATTCAGGGGTTATTTTTTGCATCATATTTTCAACCCCAATTGACCCGTGTATAAAATATATTAACACACAGAGAATGTTAACAGGTAGAAAGAATGAGAATGTGAAAATGCATGCCTCTTTTGAAATATTGGGTGAATATTTCCTCAATTATTATTTTCCGGATATTTTCTTATTACTTTTCTAATAAAAATAGGGATTCATGAATAAAGGGGAGTAGGAAACCTCTATACCGACAATGTTAAATTGGCTATTTTCGATGTAACTTTTCTTAAAATCTGTTACATGTACATGCTTAAAAATTTTGATACAATTAAAGTATATATTTCTCATTATACTGAAATGAGCTTTTAGCTAATTTTGAATTTTTTCATAATTTATAAAATATTTTACCAAACATAATGAAATTTGACCCATTTTTTCGTATAAAAAATATGTAAAAAATAACTTTTTGAGTTTTTTTTATAAAAAGCTTATTTCGGTATATTTTACCTATCATTATAAATATATCATAAAAAAATTTACATACATGGAAACAGTAGTTTTTCTGAAAAAATACATCGAACATCGAAATTTACCTTTTGAGATAAATTGATTTTAATGTATACTGTGAGACTTCTAATTGGCTAGGAAATAAAAATATAAAAGTCTCAATTTAGAATAAAATATGATTGGGTTTTGGTTTATATCAGAGGTTCAACTTTTAAGCAAAACGAAGTACTTCGCTTACATTTTTCTTCATTCAAATGGGCGTGGTGCAGTTTCAACGATTATTTAAACATAGGTTTTAAGGGCTTCTAATTACCCTAGAGGTTAAAGTAAGGTATTTTTAGAAAGTTTAAAATCTCTGCAGATTGAAATTGTAAAAATCTCAATCTGTCAAAAAAAAAAAAATAAGATTTTAGCTTTCCAACACTTCTTACTGATTTATTACACGAATTAATGATTAATAATTTTATTTACATTAAAAGGATTTATCTGGTAAATGGAGTACAGAACTTTTTTAAAAACTTTTAGGTCAGCTACCTTTTTAGCATGATTTATGGCGTAAAGATTTTCATTCTTTATGCTTTATTATTGTTATGCGTCGAAGCAATAAACTTAGATGTCATCCTCATCACTTGACCGAAGTTTACAATTATGAGGTCCGGCGCTATTAGCCCTTGTGTCGCTTTATAATGTGATGTTAATAAAATTTCACTCGCTCTAAGCAACAAAAGTTCTATTGGCGGTGGACCTCGTAATTTTGAATGACAATTAATTCATTAATTCAACATCTCTCCAAATTTCAATATTATCCAAATGCAAGAAATTTCAGATTCGTAAAACTACAGTCGAACCTCCATATTACGAACCTCTGTATTGCGAATTTTTCTATATAAGGAATTTTTACCTGAAACCATGAAACTTCACGATTTTCTCTTCATAAAATAACCACCTCCCTACAGCGAAGTGCATTTTCTATATAACGAACTTTTTTTCTTGTGATTCAGCTTCTTTCCCGCCCTATTTTTGAAGTAATTCTGGATATTTCAAGTTATTCTCTATAAACATATTTTATGCTGGCCAAAATCTTGAATTGGTTTTTTTAGGTGCCTAACTCGCCAAAAGCAATAGAATTCTGGAAGTTTCATCCAAGAAGTACGACCTTTAAATCCCATTTTTTAGTTTAATAGAAACATCTTCGACATCTCCTTTTACACTCAGGAGAGTTCTAGTTATAAAATAATGAACATTTAAAATTACTTGGACTCTTTAAATTAGAAAATGTCTTTAAAATTCATTAATTTTAGTATAAAATTATTTTCTTAATGTTGAAAATACAGTGAATTCCTAGACATTCCTTTTTCTTGTTTTCCTTGTAGTTTTTTTCATGGGTAAGATATATATATATAATAAACAGATATTAACTTGCTAGGAGGCGTGAATAATTACTTATTTAGTATATAGTGTTTATTAATTTAAAATTTGTTTTGTGTGGTTTCTAAAGTATATTGAAAGATAAATCTCTACATAACGAATTTTCCATATAATGCACTTATTTTCAGGATTTTGCGACTTCGTCATATAGAGTTCCATCTGTATTTTAACATATGATGGAATTAATTATTATTACTAATTATTCTTTTAATTCCTTTCAAAATATATGCGTATCAGGAATAAGAGAAAGTGTTTCAATCAATAGGGTTTTTTTTGCTACTTATTAAATTTCATATTAAATTTAGTTTCCTAGAGAACTTGTATAATTATTGGAACATATATATTATAACTAATTTTACTTTTATTATTATTATTAGCAAAAATGAATGAGTTAATCTTTTACACTTCTAGGATTTCTATTTTAAAGGGACGTGTTCACGATAAATATATTAAAAAATCTTGGATTTAATGTCTTACAAAAATTTTTTGCTTATAGCCGATGGATATTTAATCGGGAAAACACAGTTTGTTTGCTCGCATTACCACAAAAAGCAAACTATTTAATTTTTTAAAGAAAAAATTTCATGATTTTAAAATACTTCTCCTCTTACAATAATTAACATGCTCATGGAATTTGATTTTCAAGTACGTCGAACTGTGCATAACAAAAGTTGGTAAATATTTGATTCTAATTCGTATTAAACTTTTTTTTTCTAAAAAAATAAGTATCACTTTGATTCAAAAATACATCCCAACTTTTGTTACATTTATGAATAGCAATGTGTAGAAAAAATATAGAAAAAAAGCCGTGACATTTTAAAAGAAGAAAAACTAGTGATTTTTTCTGAGATGTGTAAGTTTAAAGTTGTTATTTGCTTATAGGGATGTGAATGAAAACGAACATAAAAGTTATCATAACCCTGAATAATTTTTGACTTGGACCTCTCAAATTTTGTGAGATTATAGAAAAATCAGTTGAAAAAAATAATAATTTAGGTTTAAGGATATCTTCAGCTAATGTTAGGGGCCGAGTTCGGAATATTTTTTCAGATGTAAAAGTACTCAAACGTTAATATTATATTCTGGCTACACTATCCTGTAGAGAACCGCTTTTTTATCATACTACTCATTTTTATGGAGTCTTATAAAATGCGTTTTGCATTTCACCCCCTATACCGTAATGCTAAATGAGCTATCCCTTCACATGTTAAATTGAAAAACTATTTATTTAAGAAATATTTTAAAATTTTAAAAGCACTATATTATAAACAAATGCATGAGTTACAATGTCATACATTTTTATAAAAATTGAGGCATTTTTTCTGTCTAAAAATGTGTTCCGCGTCAAGTTCACGCTTTTGTACGTACGGCGAAAACAGCCTTAAAAATCAGTTTGATTTTCAACCTAATTTTGTGAATTGAAATAATGAATTTGATAAAAAAAACCCTATTACATATCACTATTCAGTGCTTGGCAACTAAGCAAAAAATTGTTTAAAACCCAATTAATCATCTTGTATGTTTGAATTTTTCATGGTATGATATCTGATATTAGTAACAAATTGAATTATACCTCATTTGCGTTCAATCCATATATCCATCAAACCTTCAGATAGATCAAAAGAGAATACCGATTTGATACACAGTTGTATATATATATATATATATATATATATATATATATATATATATATATATATATATATATATATATATATATATATCCTACTATGCTTCATTTACATCCGCCCCAATGTAATTTAACAAATGCCAACTGAAGAGCAAACTAAAGCCAGAGTGTCCCTAAATCCAATTAAAAACAATGTATGTGTCTCTTTATTGGTATTCAAAGGGAATTGTACTTTAAGCCATAACGTACTCCCTTGTGGCCAATAACGCCACTACATTTGCACAATTCAAGGCAGAACAACTACACATGTACATAATAGTTATCGTGGCGCATGCTATAGTCCAACGTTATAACCAATCGTCGTATCAGATTATAAATATTTCATAAAGCCAAGATGTAATTAGAGAAAGGAGACCTCGAATTTTAATCCAGCCCTAGTGGTGCTTGGGATCGAGTCATTAATGGAGTCTCTAGGGTATCTAGGACCTGCGTGATTGCGAGTCATTACTGCGACTGTGACCTTAGCAGGTCGCGTTGCGTTCTATGCTACTGTTGATACATGTGATGATGTGGACGACAATTGGTATGAGGATTATTGAGGGGAATAATGCATAGCAGTGGCGTACACAAGGGAGGGGGCAACCCTCCTTCCATCACCCCTGATTTTTTTCCGATTGATTACAATCCTATGTCTATAGTACATAAAATTCAATAAGTACTTGTCATTAATAGTTTATTTTATTAATTAATGATAATTATTTATACAATAATTTATTTTTATTGTTTTTTGTTCTCGAAAATCGACAAAATTAAAAGATTATTCTTGGCGGCGTATTGGGATATGATACGGGAATGGTGGACATTCGACCTTGAACCCCATCCCTGCTAAAAATTCCTTAATGCACCACTAGTTTTCAGGGATACCTTTAAAATTCGTTTCAAATATTCTTGGACAAGTAAAGGAACTGTAGCTAGAATCAATAGTGACATCGAATTACAGAATTTATTTGAATAATTAAGTAGATTATTAATCAATTCTTTGTAAAACAACTTTTACAA